>JBAMBJ010003974.1:0-48580 GCA_037043495.1 Drosophila recens
TGGCCAGTAGTGTATGTATACACTTATATAGTATGTATAGTAGATTAATCTATATACAGTTTGTCAAGAAAAAAATTACCATTTTTGCCCAATTTTCCTCATTTTTATGCCAAAAGTGCCTTTTTGCAGTTTTCAAAAAATTCTAAAAAATACTACCAAAAATATTTTTGAAAATTTTTTTTTGCAGTTTGTCTTAGAATTGTTCCAAGAATTTTTTTGCATCAAAATATTTTTAGTGAAAAATCGAGGAAAAAGTTGAAAAAGTAGACTTTTGCAAGAATTCAAAATATTCCATGGGTACACAATGGGTTAAGGAAATATTTGCATCATTCGAACGAAAACTAAACGACCTTTCCAAATATATATAATAAGCTATTATTTTCTTATTTAAAGTCAAAATATTACATTTTTAAGGGTGTGTAAAGTGTTTTTTGACAAACTGTATGTATTTGTACAGTAGATTAATCTATGTATTAATTGTTTAGTTAGTTCTCACCGCTTAATTTTGTTGATGAAAATATCGTATCGCTCTGCGGGACTCAGACGCTTTGAGGGCGCGACTGCAGCTGTCGTCAAACTGTGTTTCTTTGATTCCGAATAGGCAGCCAAGTTTGGAGTGTTGCATTTCTTCGTCAAGCTCTTTGAATTGGAATTACTTGTATAATCCAAAATGTTTTCTTTCTTTTGAAAGTTGGCATTTGCTTGCAAGGGCGCCATGATTGGCGTATTGTGATTTATATCATCCTCAGAGTGGCCATCGATTGTTTTTGGCCAGGTTACATTTTGGTTACGCAGCAGCCAATTTAAGTTGGTCAGTTCGCGTTCCTCCTCATCGGATTCGTCACTTGTGTCGTTCTCTCGCACTTTCCTCTTTGCTGATGGGATCATCTTGCTTCTGTAATTTACTATATGAAATATACATCTAAGTTTTAGGGCAGGGCCCCCAGTCCCCGAACAAGCAAGTAAAATTATCTAAGTAATAATCCTTGTCCTTAAATTTTCAAATTCAACTAGCTTTCGATTGTCAACCCCTGCTCTACTGAGACAAATCTAGACTGTCATTGGCTCTTCTTGAAACCAACGCGCCACGATGGCGTGATTGGCCAGAAGCTCGTTTAACTGAGGGCCGAGGGTGGAATTTGGGCGTGGATGCGCCCTGAACACCGCTGTCGCCATTTTGAAATGACACCATTCTCAAGCAAAAAGTATTGCGAGATTTGCAATTTATATTTATTTGTCTGTCGTTCTGGTTAATTCAGGTAAATTTAAACTTGAAACTAAATATAAGTTGCTATTTATCACCCTCGTTCTTCGGCCAGTTGCACAGATTGAAGATACTCATAGGACAGAAACCAATAAAACTCCTAAGTTTTTTTGTTTCCAATTTTAGAATAACTTCTCTGCTCTCAAGAAACAATTTAACATTATATAGTATTCCGAAATACTTTGTAAACAATTTTAAGTTAGCTTTTTGGAACTAATTGAGATACATTTACTGCAAATGATTGCACATTTATTTGTAATGTTGTTATGTAAGTAAATAAGTAAATTTCACATATTATCGGAAGAATATTCATTCCGTTTCCTCCCCAGATAATATCTTGATTTATTAACTTGAAAGTTATGCAAATTCCGCAAAGTTTTTTGCCTTAGATCAGCGGTGGGCCCGCAGTGGCTCCGGGAGCAGCGGTTGCTCCCAACTTAGGTAGACTCTAATAGATTCGTGCCCACCGCTGCTTTAGATAAAACAATTCCTTCTTTTTTATAGAGTTACATATTGAAATCGCGCACTCTTGAATTTAATGTCCTTATTTGGTTCAGTTAGCAGGGAGCGAAAGATTCCGAATATTGGATACGGAAACAAGCTACATTTTAATTTATTTGCTTTTATTTTAGATTTATTTATAATACACTCGATATGGTTGAAGATTTCCTCGATGGCTTTTAGATTTATTTTGCACAAGTTTAGAAATATCATTTGAATTGAGTAATATACATTTTATATATACTATACTTTACTCTGTATACTTATATGTAGATATGTGTGTATACCTGTTTTTTTTTTTTTTTATATTTCAACTGTTAGATAATGTCTTTTCACTTAGTTTTCGCTGATTCCATTTGAAAGAAAAGTTTGTATAACACTAAAATTAATATATATTTATTCATTATGAACTTCTGTATGATTTTAAAAATATATGTATACACTTATATGTACATAAAGTACACACGTATTTTTGTCCAACTGTTTCTAGTGAGCTGTAGGAATTACACTGCAGTTCCAGAGCTCTCTACACCTGTGCTCTGTTCCTTTTGGCCGTACTTCTCTGGTCAGCAGCGGTGGCATTCATTGTCAACCCTTATAGTCCGGTAAATAGGTGGTATTGAGGTGGTGAAATTGGATTCAGTGGGCTGATGTAGAGTTTTGAGCAGGTGTAGTTGTGGGTCTAGATAAAGCGCATATGGCCAGAACCGAACCGAACAGAACAGAACAGTTCAGTGACCCAGAGGGTTTCTGTCTTGGTCAATTGTAGCTGCACAGTGTTTCTGATTGAACCCCTAATGCAGGCGCCTCTGTACACTCCGGAGTAAGTATAGTAGTGTCCCCGAACCCTACACACATATACAGTCGTGTTTTAGCCGACTTGCTACCGAGTGTACATCGACCACCGTCCACTGACTCACGAAATCGGACGCGGACGAATTCGGACGCAATATCAACCCCCATTTTCCGATGGATTTGGATATGGTCAGCGGGCCAACACTTGTCGTTACCCTTCACCCTAAAAAAACATACATATTTGTGAACATTTGAATTTATTCAGCATTTGATAATGCGAGCGGACCTTTGTAGGGTTGGTTCTTTGATTCGAGTGTCATTTTTATTGCGAGTAACATTTGTATATCCGTGTTAATAACCAATATTCTCCCATTAATTGGTTCTCACTACACTTCGGAGATCCCTTGAAATCTCAATTAAAATGTGTTAAATATAATAATAAATAAGAGTTATAAAGTTTATAGAGTTTATTTTAAATTTTTATTCAAAATTTATAGAACAAAAGTTATTTTTCAATTGTTATTATAAAAATTAAAAATAAAAGTTATTTTTAAAAATACAAATTATTTTTTCAATTTCTATTTTAGCAATTGAAAATAAAAGTCAATTTTTATTTTTCAACTTTTTTAATAAAAATTGAAGAATAATTATTTATTATTATTTATTTTTTATTAATTATTTTATTATTTTAAACTTTTATAATAAAAATTGAAAAATAATTTTTATTTTTAATTTTTATAATAAAAATTGAAAAATAACTTTTATTTTCAATTGCTAAAATAGAAATTGAAAATAAGAGTTAAACTATAATTTATAAATAAAAATTGTTATTTAATTATTATTTTATAATTTATTTATTTAGATCGAAAAATAAGAGTTTTCATTTAATTTGTTGGATAAAAATCAACTTTTATTTAATAATTTATATTTTTTAAAAATTATAATCGTAACGGTCCCTGTTAAATATAGAAATAAATATAGTGCCGAGACTTTCGCCGACCAATTCTCAATTTCATAAGGCTTTGTTTTAGGGTAGCTATTTTAAATTTAAAAATCTAGAATCTGTCATAAATCAGGTTTCCACCCGCCCATTATTTAAAATAACATTGAATTTATGAAGAAAAGTTTATTAGGCAAGACAACAATATGAATAACTTAGTTTACAATAGTAGTGTCGTACTATATATTTAATATATTTACAAACAAATGTAACTGGCACAATATTCATTTTAAACAATAGAATAAAAGACATAAATGCAATAAGTTATAAGAAATACATCTAAAATAAATATTAAGGATAAACTTTAAATGCAATAAATATTTAAAACTATACGTTCTTTATCATGTACAGAACAATTACTTGTCGAATAAATGCCAATGCGAATATAAGCTAGTAAATTCTTATGTACACTTCAAGTATTCAATTTAATGGCCACAATAATCTGTAAATGCGCTAAAATGGATATCAATCAACCAACTGAGTGTAGTCGTAATTTCTCCCATGTAGTTTATATTGAGTCGAAGCCAGATAGATCACTCTCAAGCTGAAATAAATCGAAAATTCGAAAATGTTGTACAAATTAATAATGAGGGGAACTACAATACAAACCTTTTCTGGCATATAGAGGTGCGTGTGCGGCAGCAAAAATGTTGAGCCCAGATCTCGCTCAGTCATTGTGTTCGTCGGCTCCTGTGCAAGTAATTCAATATTATTATTGCTTAGTCTGTAACTAATCAGCTCGTTAAACTATCAATATTAAATACCTCGTTCGTTGTACTTTGAGTTTGCATATCAAAGCAAAGATGCATTGATTTAGTTACGGCCTGCACAGTTGTTTCATCGAAAGATCGCACATCCGCTGATCTGTTAAGTAATTTTCATTGAGTATATTGTGAGTATACTTATGTAAGCTCATAGTCTGTTGTAATTATAGAATTTCGGCTTTTTCGTCATTTGCATACATTAAATGCCTATTAAGCAATTTTCAAATATTAGCCAAAAATAATTTTGGAAATTTTTTTACATCAAAATATTTGTTTTTTAAAAAAAGAGAAAAACAGTGTCAAAAATAGACATTTAAATTTTTTTTTTCCAAACAGCTTAAATGTAAAAATTCTCGCTGTGCCAATACTTTTGTGTGACACTGTATGTGTATCGCAAGTATGAAACAACACTTACATTGCATTCGTATGCATGTTACTCATCCAAGAGCTCATTCTTTGCATCTCTCTGAAAGTGAACAAATCAAATACAGATACAGATACAGATACATGTGTACTTTAGTTGCATCAATTCAACTTACTCGCCCGAGCGTAATATTGCTTCCAAGTTTGTCCTGGATACTTGTTGCTGGCGTTGGCGTTGTTGTTCCTTCGGCTCCTGTTCATTTGGATCATTTGGCTCAGCTCCGCGATCGCTGACAATGGCCGATACCTCAAAGCCAGCGGACACCAAGGCACCGCTTTTTTGGGGCACTTCTGAGGAAGAGTCGCCTGTCGTTGTGGTCCCAACATTACTCGTACTATGGTCGTTGTATGCTGAGTTTTGTTGCGACGGGGGTCTTTTTGTTGCTGGCCTTGACTTGTCGATTTCATCCAGCTGGGCTTGAGGTAAGACGGTCGGATGGAAGTACCTGGCTCGCGGAATCATCACTGTCAGAGATCGATCCAGTTGCTCTGCTTCAGCAATATCAACGTGGCCAAGTCTCGACCTATTGCCCTTGTTGCTTCTCTTGGAAATCTGGGCTTTAGCCGTTGAATTTCCCACATCCATGGGCTTCTGCAATCATTAGTGAATATATGTTACAATTACAATTACAGTTTATCAAGAAACACTTTACACACCCTTAAAAATGTAATATTTTAACTTTAAATAAGAAAATAAAAGCTCATTATATATATTTGCATGAAAATGAGAAAAAATGGTAATTTTTAGGATTTTAAAATTTTTTTTAAAAATACTAGCAAAAATATTTTTGAAAATTTTTTTTTGCAGTTACTCTTAGAATTGTTTAAAGAATTTTTTTCGCATCAAAATATTTTTTGTGAAAAATCGAGGAAAAAGGTTTTGAAAAGAGACTTACAAAAGTTCGAAATTTTCAAAGGGTACTCAATGGGTTAAGGAAAGTTTTGTGTCATTCAATCGGAATTAAAATGACCTTTCCAAATATATATATCAAGCTATTATTTTCTTATTTAAAGTAAAAATATTACGTTTTTAAGGGTGTGTAAAGGGTTTTTTTAGACAAACTGTATATTGAGCACAGGTTGCTAAATGAGGACATACTTTGAATATATACGGCTCTGAAATGTGACTAGAGTCGCTATTCGAGTCGTTTAATATGGCGTGCTTGTCGATGCTGCGCTCGTGGTAAAAGGCGCCTGGGGAGAGTTTACTGGATGCTGTCAGCAGGCTCGGATGATGGTAATTGCTGGCTGTTATAAAGATGGGCCTGGTCAGGGAGTCGCCGTGCACTTTGCGCCTGGCATAGATGAAGAGCATGCAGACCAGGAGCACAACAAACACCGTCACAATCACAATGAGGCAGATGAAGAGGATTTTCAGATTTAGCTGACACGTGACTCCGGTATACCAGGCAAAGCATTCGCACAGTTCCGCAGTTCCATTTCCATTTAGCGAGACGCAGTTGCCATGATAGTTGCACTTGTCGCAGCCAATCAGCTTGTCGGAGCAGTGACGACCCGGATAAATCGGGTTCTCCGATATGTCCGCATAGCCGTCGGGACAGATGCAAGTGTAGCTGCCCACCAAGTTGAAGCATTGGGCGTGGCTGGAACAATCGTTGAAGGTGGCATTGCCGCACTCGTTGAAATCTACAAAGAAGCAACAATACATATGTAGAGTCTTGTAGTCGTAGACTCTGGATGAGAGAGTTCTTACCTTGAATTGTCAGAGAATTGATGTGGTCTTTGGATGCATACAGTTCGGTTCCACCAATGCTGTAGTTACTCCGTCGAAGATATTTCTTAAACACAGTTTCCAAACGGTTTTCGTCACTGTTTTCGGACAACTGCAATCAGATAATCAGAAAAACGATCAGTCAAAGCCATAATAAAGGGAATCAAATCATCAACCTGCAATAGAAATCTTCCAATCACAGCACCATCACTCGCCGCGCTGAACTCCTTCAATTGGACTCCATAGTACTCATCTCGGAAATCGGATTGCATTACCATACGATCGATAGCATCTAAAATTACTGAGCTCAGATGTCGATACTGACTTGATGTGTTATTTAAGAATGCTTGATCGAATTTGAGTAAATAGCTGCCAATTCTGCTGGCTGGAACGCTCATCTCGTACGTGTAGGTAGCTGTAATCAAGTTCCATAAGTTTAATAAGTACACAGAAAAAATATGCCATTCTGTAGCAATGCATTCATTAGATATGGAACTCTCATTGTTATTGTGTTCCCATTGACTGCATAATGATAAATATAATGAGATTGAATACTCGCCACTCATCAATCAATGACAGAAACTTACGTTTGCAGGGTCGATCCGGGAATATGCGAGCAAAGCCCAAACGGCACTCACATCGACTTCCAAATCCGGATGTTTGCACGCATATCTCGTTTTTGGACGACTTGCAGGACGGATGGCAAGCATCGGTTGGCTGCGAAGGAGAGTTGGATTGAGTTTTGTAGGGCGAATCTGTGGCTAATACAACGCCTCCCAGCAAAACACTGTTCGAGTTGGGTCGGGGCTCCAACTCCTCGTCTCGTGCGGGCAACTCGAATGATATGTTCGAATCGTAGTCTATGTCAAGGACATTGTTGCTGGGTTGTTGTTGTTCATTCTCATTGCCGGAGACCTTGGACATCACAACCAGAATACTGGAAACGTCGGGTCTGATAGTTTTAGTCATCATTGATGTCGTCGAAGTTATGAATGAGTGTTTGGATGGTTTTTTTAAATTTCTCCATTCGTTTGAAGGCTTCTTGACTCTGATAGGAGCGGAAGGTAGTATACGAGTATAGGATTTGGAATTCGACGGCTTTATCGGCTGCGTTGAGGCTTTACTGCGACTTGTGACTATGCTCGCTGGACTGGGGGACCCCTTAGTACTAAGGGGTTCCTTTTTTGTGCTCAGACTAGTTGAACTCGATGTTGTTGTCGTTTCAAATAAAACCTGCTCTACTGTTGTAGTTGAAATAACTTCGATTTGATTTGTCACCACAGACTTGGAATCTAGGGCAAAGTTGATATTTATTCCCGTGGGCAACAAAGCCTCGGATGATTCCAATGAAAGGCGTGTTGGACTCTGGCTAAGAGTGATGTAAATGGAGCTATGATTCACACTATGATTCATACTGATGGTTGTGTTTCTCCACGGTTGGGTGGACAATAATGATAGTTCGACCTTCGATGTCATTGCCGGCTTTATTATCTTACGAGTCTGGGTATGATATGGTATGGTTGCCTTTGATTCTGTGGACAATTTGCTATGGGAGAACATAATGTTGGTCTTCAATGTGGTTTCGTGTATTGGCATTATCATTGGCCTTATGTTAATGGCTGAATACTGATGGGAAATTGACCTTGTTATTGTTGAGCTCTTTTTTTCAGAATATAATGAGTTTCTTATGTCTGTTTTCGGAGCATTTGAGTTGGATGTGCGTTGTACTTTGACGTTGGGACTCACTGTAGATGAGAGTGAAGGCGTTGAGAGAGCTGTTGTTGATAAAATCGATGCAGTTGATGCTGGAGGAGGTGGTGGCTGCAATCCTAATGCATTAAGTCTAGTCTCATAAATCAATGTTTGCTTCGAACTTGGCTTCAAATATGTTGGAATTGGGGGAGGCGACAAGACTGTGGCATAACTGTCTATATATACTTGATCGGTTGAAGGTCGAATGAACTCGGACATGAGTTGAGACCGCAAGTTGAAGCCCTCGCCAGTCGCCAAGTATAGCTTCTTGGGCATGTTGCTGGCGTTGATTGCAGCAGCGGTTGCTCTTCTCGTTGGGTCGGGCTTTGGCTTGATGAAAGGTTGGCCCAAACCCAAAGTTTTGTAGCTCTGCCAATCCGGCTTCTGCGTGGTTTGCTTTGATTTAAGGCGTTGAGTGCTCGGACTCGAGAAATTAGGATTCTTTTTTAAATTGTAAGTTGTATAATCCACAGCTTGATCTTCTTGCGACAGTTTCTCCTGCAGATTTGTAGAATTACGATGCTTAAACTTCAGATACACTAATTGCTTATTGGTTGCCATTGGATTTGAATCTTCACTAACATTATTGGTTGGAATCATTGACGTGTTGTTGAAGTAAAACAAGTTTCTGTTTGGCTTCCTTACTTTGCCATAATAGTTGTCTATGGGGCTATTGGGACTGGCATTAATGGATGTGATTCCATGCACCACTGAAGGAGTGCCGTCCAAGGTTTTCGAAAGGTTCTGATTGCGTTGCTTGAATGTTGTTGCTTCGTTTTCCGTTGGATGCGGCGGCTCAACAGCCAGCTGTGTGCTTTGTGGTGTTAGACGCACCTCGACATGCGCCTGATTGAGGGGAATCTTCACCAGGGGCATGGGCGGCACGGCAATGTGTCCTTGGATCGCTGGCGCACTGGCCACTGGGAAGTTCTCGTTGTCGTTGTCACGCTTGAAGGTCAGCGGCGGTGCATTCATATTGACGTTGTGACTGAGCACATCCAGCTTGAAGTTGATGTGCTGGTGCTGGTGGTGGTGCTGGTGCTGCTGGTGGGCGGTGGTGTGCTGGTGCTGGAGCTCCTGGTGCTGGTGCTCCCGGTGCTGGTGGTGGTGGGCGGAGATACCCGCTACCGGTACCGGTTGTATGGAATGCATCTGTGAGGGCCCCCAGTCTGGTGCTGGTGCTCCCCCTAGTCTCCCCCCAGTCTGGTGCTGGTGCTCCTGGTAGGCGGAGATACCCGGAGATTGTATGGAATGGACCTGCGAGGGCCCCCAGTCCGCATATTGAGAACTCTCGAATGCTGGGAATCGCGTCACCGCTGGCAGCTTAGTACTGAATATCTGCGGTATTTGCCTGATTTCCAGTATCTCGTTGTTATTCAGCTCCGAGTTGAGATTGGCAATTTGTTGCTCAGAGCCGTAAATGTGGCTATTGAGGTGCTGTTTATTGTACGACACTGCAACTGGTGACCTAAGATGAGTTACAGAAGCTACGAGGCCTGGGGCGGATTGCTGTAGATATTCGGAGGCAACTGCTGAACTCATATACTTTGCATATGACTTTGAAACTTTTGAGGGAGGTCTAAGCATTGTTATTGTTTTGTAGTCGTCGTTAAATCCTTCCTGGTCATAAGCAGCTCCTTCCGCTGGCGGCATAATTTGTGGCGGTATCAGCGAAAGCGGAATCATTGACGGTATCCAAAACTTCTTTTTCGTTGGCTGCAAATTAACATAGTTTGGAGCAGGAGCAGGAGTGGGAATCGAAGTGGGAGCCGACATATTGCGATAGTCGAGTCTGTGTGAAAAGTGTGCCAAGTTAATGCCGTTGGGCTTGCCGATAATCACATCGGCATTGGCATTGATGATCTCCCCAGGTCGTATGGGAATGCCATTGTTTAATAGGGAATGGGAATGCTGATAGCCAGCTGGCAGTGTGGGTGGCCTTAAAGATTGTATATAGTCGCGGTAGATATTGTTGTTATTATAATGTTGTTGCCAGTTGTCATCGATGACATCCATGTTGGGTAAATCCAACAATTCGGGTGGATTAATGTGCAGACTGTGTGCCGATAGCTTGCTAAGATTAACATCCAGTTCAGTTCCATTTTCATTTGATTTATTTTCAGCTTTGTATCTGCCGGATAATATATTCGGACCATGTTGTTTATGTTGTTGGAGAGGTATGTAATTCGGAGCCTCTAATGTATCCTGATTCTGACTATTAGTTAGGCTCGAGATCTGCTTTGTTTGTGGCGTCTGTGGCGTCTGTCTGCTGGCGAGATTCTTTTGCAGCAAGTCGGCCATTACGTTAAATACGGGCCGAAATCGTTGTAGGTTAAATGATCCAATCAGTTGTTCAACATTTGCGGCTGGTGACTGTGACTGGGACTGGGAACCCGACTGGGACTCCGACTGCTTTAAAGGCTTTATGTATACATTTTTGATCTCAGACTCAGCTGGATTCAATTCATCTTCGGGTTCTGTCTCTGTCTCGGTTTCAGTTTCGGCTTCGGCTTCGAAATCTGATAGATTACTTTGGATTAAACTGGACGCAATGGCAATGGAAGGCTTTGATGAGTGAATTATTGAAGCGTTTTCAGTGCTGAGTCTTAAAGAAGATGTTATAGGCACAGAAGTTCCCTTTGGTCCACTGACCGCAGTTATTTCCAAGGTTTCCCCGCTCAGCAATGTGGCCAATGTTATGAGAACCTTTCGCTTATTTTTCACATTTTTATCGGCGCCAGATTGGAGCTTTGAAGAGCCGCGAGGTGGTATTGATTCGGTGATTACCACTTGGGTCAGAATGCCTTCGTCGGAGGCATCTTGAATGGACTTCGTCAGGGGCAGCCGACTGTAGTATGTGTTCGTGTCCTGCAAGGGCGTGGCTGCCTCCGAGGGCTGCAACAATGACACGTAGTCCTCGGGTCCAGTGACAGTGTTGATAATCGTATAGCTGGATGTGAGCACAAGATCGTTGTTCCTCAACTTGTTGTAGTAATGATACGTTGTTGGAAATGTGCCCACGACTAGCTCGGGTGTCTGAAAACCGACAGAAAACCGCACATTACTTTTCGGAATATGTCAATTATATGTCGTTTACTTACATTTGTCAGGGTTAGACCCATCGGTAAAACAGTTGTGGCCCGCAAATAGTTGCGCTCCTCCGTGTGACGATTGGAGACGACCTTCTCCACATTTTGAACCGTGGTGCTGCCGTTGTGAAGGTATGTCGTGTGATACGTGTACGTCGTTAGACAGGTCTTCGTTATGAACTGATTCTCATCCATGGGAATTGTGAATTTCTCCTAGTTGATGAAATTCAAAATGTAATAAGTTCAATACAGCTCCCTAGCATATGTAATGTTAATGATATGTTAATGTTAACATATGTAAAAGAGCTGTAAAGGACTGCAACAATATGATTGTAAAGTAAATTATTTGTATTTGATGGCAATCCTTGACAGCTCTGTCAAATTCATATGTAATGTTAATGTTAACATATGTAAAAGAGCTGTAAATTAATTACTACCTAACTTTACCTGCTTTGTGGTGGGCAAGGCCAATATCATGTGGTTCATTAGAGTGCTGGGGGCAAATGTCACTGGCTTCTTGGCATCTTGGGTGTGTATGTTGTTGGGCGTGTGTGTCTGCGTGTGATGTGTGTGTCTCGAAGATGGTATGCTGTTCGACTTGTGCTCAGTGTGCTTAACCCTGTCGCTGGCAATTATCAGCTCCACTCCGTTTGACATGATATGCGTTGCTAGATTGAATCGGGCCTCGTCTAAGCTCTTATCAGACACGTCCCCTATATGGAGGACATTGTTGATGCTTCTACTTTGTGTACTTTGTGTTGTATAGAGGTCTAGATGACTTTTATTGAATCCTGAATTGATTAATTACAAACAATCATTTTTAGACCACGTACTTAAAGAGCCCAAAGGGTCGATTTCGAGTGAGGGAAACAGAAGAGAAGGTGCCAGACACCATAGAGTGTATTTTTGATTTTCCTGATCAGCATAAGGATCAGAAATGTATACCTTTGAAAAGGCTGGAGACGACATCCATCCAAAGTACAAAAAGAACTCAATACATTGTAGTTACAAATATATATTTTCCGATTAACAATAGTTAATTCAATAGTTGTTAGTTGTTGTTTATTGAAATTGATTTATTTCCAGAAATGTGTGTAAATACAAAAAATACAAATATGCGATAAAAGTACTGACTGTACATAATTAATTTAAGATATAAGTGTAAATTACATTTTGTACATTCGTATATAACAAGAATTTAATATAACTATGCCTTTAATTTATAGAACTTATATGTAGTATTTAAAATAAATGGTATTGTTTGAATATATATTTATATATCATTAAAGTTAATTTAATTAGTTTGAAACAGTTAAAAGAGTTAATTTTCTTTTTATGGAGTCAATTTGAAATTGAAATTGTGCAGTATTTGAATATTTTAGGGTATATTACAAGTACTTATACGTAGGTTACAATGATCACTCCATTAGCATAAGCTGATGACTGATCTTGATGAATCTCAGACAGTGAGTATTGAAAGAAATCGCATTTCTCATTTACAGTTTACAAACTTTCTGATATTAAATAACTCTCTGCGATTTTGAGATACCCTGCGGTTCTGGTTCTTGAATGATTCACTGATATTTGAACAACCGGTAATATGTAATTGAGAAATTGGATAAGTATTAATATTTAATTGTAGATAGATATAATCTGATATTAACACTTACAACTAAATAAGTAGCTTAGGTCATATATGTGTGCGTGTGTGTGTGTGTGTGATTTAGTGCACATAAGATACTTAGTATTGTCAGTAGTATTTACAGTGAACCACTAATGGTTCATACAGCATAAATTGTCAAATTTGGGTATAATAAAAATGTTTTGATGCAGATTTCTTATATAATCTTTTATGCAATTAAATCCCGTTCTAATGATGCAAAAATTTCTTTAAAAAAAAAATTAAATTTTTCAACTTTTTTCCCCGATTTTTTCCTAAAAATATTTTAATGCAAAAAATTCTTCAAACAGTTCTAAAGGGTTACTGGAAAAAACATTTTTCAAAAATATTTTTGCTAGTATTTTTTATAATTTTTTAAAAACTGCAAAAAAGGGGATAAAATCGTAATTTTTAGAATTTTCAAAAAATTATAAAAAATACTAGCAAAAATATTTTTGAAACATTTGTTTTGCAGTCACTCTTAGAATTGTCTAAAGAATTTTTTTAAATTGCATCAAAATATTTTTTGGAAAAAATCGAGGAAAAAAGTTGAAAGTTTGACTTTTTTTTTAATTCAAAATTTTCGATGGGTACTTAATAGAATTAAAGAAATTTTGCATCATTAGAACAGGATTTAATTGAATAAAATATTAACATAAGAAACCCGCATCAAATCATCTTTATTATACGCAAATTTGACAAATTTATGCTGTATGAAGACATTAGTGGTTCACTATATCTATCTATCAATAGTATTTATCTCCACAACTAGTTCAGGTGAGTCTCGCTGTGTGTATTTGTGTGGAAATGACGGACGTTTTGTAGATCTGGCTTTGTGCAACTGCAACTGTCAGTGTGATGGGCAGCACTCGGGTGTTCACTCGGGTAAATGTGGAGAAGGACTGCAGGGTTTCGTGTTGATCGTTGTGAACACGCTCCACGACATATGTGTAGGTGCGTGTCGATAGTTCAGTACTTGATGTGGTCAACAGATAAAAACTATCCGTAGATCGCTGGATTGGTGTTGTTGTAAGTTTTGGTGTTGTTGTTAGTGTTGGTGTTGGTTCGATTGTTAATTCGCTTGATTTCATTCTCCTTGCTGATCTATATTTGAAGATTACAACACGATGTTTCTTTGGTGTGTTGTTTCTTCCGTTCAATTTCTGATTGTTGTTGCTGCTGGTGTTGTTGTTGGTTGTGTTGTTGGTGTTGGTGTTGGTGTTATCATTGACTAGTGTTGGGTAACCGCTGATCGGTTTACGCCGCACAAGCACTTTTCGTAATCGAGGCATGTTGTTGTGGGTGGAAGCATCTCTCTTGCTCTTCCCACAGCTGCTCGGAGGATGTGTTGTGGACAGATTTGTTGTTGTTGTGACCTGCAACTGTAGTGGGAACAACTCAGTGAGGCCGCTTAAGCTAAAAAATGTTGTTGTTGCGTTACGTTATCTGACGACGCCTGACGACGCACCCGTGTCTGGGTTAGGACTTTTTTGTTTTCCTCCTTCTGGACGACATCAGTGCCATCGTTTATCATCTGAAAGGCAGTGCTACTCGTTCCACTAATCGGCATTTTCGCCTGCTTGGTGGCCTTGGCGTACCACAAATCGACGTCCCCAATAATGCTCTCTAGCGAAGCGGTCTGAGACTTTAGCTCATTCATTCCGCCATTCTTCAGCTGTCCTTCCTCTTGCTCGAGGGGTAGTTGGGAGTACGCGTTGATTTTTTCGCTGCCCCCGAACTCGTACAGATCTTCGGTGTCCGGGTTAAGTCCAACTGTCGTGGTCTGTTGTACGACCTGTCGCTTGTGCAAGCTGCTCGAATGCTCCTGTGCATACACGGTGGACAGAATGGTGCTGAACTCGCCAGGTCTACGTCCTGAAACATAAAGTGTGATCACACTGCTGTCTTCCTCTTGTTTCGGTTGTTGCTGTTGTTGCTTGTTCCGCTTGTGCGATTTGCCCGACTTTCGCGGCTTCTTTCGTTTGTTGACCGAATGATCGGCCTCGTTAGCGGACACTATGATGTCGTCAATATTATCGCGCACATCAATGTCCGCATCCATCGGCTGATCATCCAAGTCCTGCAGATTCTCGCCCAAAAATATTTGCGGCATTTGCGTAGGCAACACGAGTGGAATTTGCTGTTGCTGCTGCTGTTGTTGCTGTTGTTGCTGCAGGAGCAATTGTTGCAGCAGCAAGCTATTCACCTGTCCCTGTCCCTGCACCGCCTGCAGCTGCGGCTGCTGAGTCGGAGTGTTTATGATGGTGTCCACGCTATATTCCGTGGCCGTTATCGTCTGGGCCGTCGTGTCGAACACCGTTGTCAAAATCTTCTTGCCCTGGAACGTGATTGGCAGAATGGTGGACTTGCCATCATATATTGTGGTTACGTAGGTCGAAGTGTGCGTTCGATATTCGGTCTGTGGCTGCGCCGCAGGCTGTGGCAGCGATGGCTCCAGTGCCTGGGGTTGGGGCTGACCCAGGGCGCCCAGCAGCTGATTGGCCGGCAAATTGATGTTGCCCAGCAGCAGCTGGGACAGCAGTATATTGGCCAGCGGCGCATTGGCCGAGATCTGCGGCTGAACCGTCGACACCACGTTCTCCACGGCGTACACCGTCGATGGCAGTATATGGGAGAAGGAGGTCTTCCGTCCCCGTATCGTCGTGGGCGTAAACGTCACTGTTGTAGTGGGCGTATCGTGCAGCAGGTAGCGCGTCAGCTCTGTAACGCCGGCCGGACTGACACTGGAGTCCTCTCTGGTCAGAAAGAGCGAGGTTTGTCCATTATTGCCCAGCATTCGCGTATACTGGTTGGGTCCCAGGACTTCGAGGGATGTCTTACCCGTCACAATGTTCTTATATTCGGTCACCTGGCCGTTGACAACGGGCACCGTTACCTCCGCTGGTATTATGTGCGTCACCGTTATCGTGGCGCTGCCCAGGTCCGTTAAATTCGGATCCTGGTTGTAATCGTTGCGATTCCGGCCGCGCATCGGGCTTCGTCCTCTGTTTGAACCGGTACTGCCGGTATTCCGTGCTCGGGATGAGCCCGTGGTGCGAGCCTCGACAGCATTGTGGTTGTGGTTGTTGTGATTGTGATTGTGATTATTGGTGTAGCTCTTTAAGCGTCGCGAGCTGGTCGTGGGTGAGCTGCTGGTGCGACGAAGCGCCGGCTGCTGACGTCGAAAGTTCGATGAGGACGGTCTGGTGATACTCTTTATGGTTGTGTCCTTCTCCCTAAGAGTGAACTGCGTTCGCGGCGACGTGGGTCGGGTGGGGCGTATAGACCGATGTCCTGCTGGCGATGACGATGCTTCAGTGGAACTCGATTGAGCTAAGCTCGATTGCGATTGAAAGCGGGAGCCAAACCTTGAATTAATCTTCGAGCGAGGTGCACTGGACGTCGTTTCATTGATTTCCTCGACTTTCGGCTCCTCGGTGGTGGCAGTTTTGGGTCGACGAAAGCGGAATCGACTGCGATTCAAAGTATCCGCCTGACGACGCACCCGGGTCTGGGTTGGGACTTTTTTGTTGGAGCGTCTGCGACGGCTTTCCTCCTTCTGGCCGTCATCAGTGCCATCATCTACTCCATCTTCATCGTCGTCATCATCGTCATACTCCGAATCGTTATCGGCATCATTTTCAACTGCCGATTGCTCGTTTTCCTTTTGTTGTTGCTGGGATTGGAAAAGCCCGCGTGGCGGGAACAGGGCATTCTGTGGCCGGGTCCGTGCCTGAACACTGGATATCGTAGGTCGCTGGAAGCTGCGTGGTTTTGGTCTGGCTGTTGTCGTCGTGGTGGTCGTTGATGTCGGTGACGCCTTGGCCCGTCCAGCAAATGGATTCCTTCTAGGTGAAACAGTGACCCCATTAGCGGCATTACCATTAACATTTCCATTACGAGGAACTGCAGCTGCGGCTGGAGCTGGAGTGAAGCCAATGGGCCTGCTCAGGGGTCGACGGAATCGCAAAAGCGGATTTTGACTACGTTTGGCATTTTCGGTGGTATTGTCTTCCTCATCGGCCGTCTCCACTTGCTGCTCCTCCGTGGAAGTCTCCTCCCCGTTGGGGGCACTTGTACTTGCCTTGCCAAATGTCGAACCCGAGGCTGCTGTTGGTTTGATCCGTTGCCGGGAGCTGATTCCACTACTGAGTGTTCCAGAGACTCGAATGTTGCTGCTGGATGGTCGGTATGAGGGGCCTAGGCTAAGGCGTCGTGAACTGGATGCCTGGATGCCGCCGGATGTGCGGAAGGTGGATGCGAAACGATTCCTGGACGGGGAAATGCCACTGCTCGCCTGGAGACTGCTGCCCCCCAACTGACTTGATGTCTTCAACGGACGTCCAAACAGACGTCTAGAGCTCGAACTCGAACTCGTCTCGTGCGGATTGTTGGGTGCATTCGAAATAGCAGAAGAAGCAGATGAACCCCTTCGCGATGATCCGAATCGACCCACTGACTTGAGAGCTGGCGTTGCGGTTATCGTCGGCGTTATGTCCGATCTGGTTATAATCGTTGCACTGCTCGCACTGGCCGTCTTCTGTTTGGGCGCGAATGTTGGTCTGTTGCGGGACGCAAAGGGTCTGATCACGGGTGCAAATGTCCGTTTCTTCGATTGGAATGGTACGCGAGCATTATTGCTGTTGATGTTGTTGTCATCGTCGTCGTCGTGTTCTTCGTGCTCCGTCGCTGTCTCCGTCTCCGACGTTTCGCTGTTTATACTGCCCTCAACAACGGGTGGAGCGTCGAGATTCACAGCCTGAGTTGTGCTCACAATAATCATGTCGTCAAGTGTAAGACTTGGCGATATTGTGCTGGCTGGAGTCGCCTTTTCAAACAGAAAACTGGAAGTACTCTCAATTATTTGCGCATATCGATTCTCAATAATCGTGCCAATCACCTTCGATTGATACAACGTTGTCGTACTGTTCCCAATGCGCGTGCCCTCGATAAGACGAACCAACCCAGTTTTGTACTGTCTAATCGAATCAGATTCGCTAGTTGAACTCGTCGTGGCCAGTTGCAATTTCTTGGTTTCATCGATGTGCAGACTCGATGTACTGCTTGTGAGTTCTACACGGCTGCCTTCGTCGTTAATCGAGGCTTGAATTTTCGTTGTAAAGTACAGGGTGCTCACGCCTTCAGCATCGATGATGTGCTTATAATCATAGAAGATCAAGTCTGATGTATTACTCGCCTCAACTGACGGCATGGATGGTGCGATGTCCACTGTTTGTGTGAATTCCTCCGCTGGGATGGTCGAAGGAAGGTCGGAACTTGAGCTGGGTCTGATGATATTCGTTATAGTCTCCAGACGCGAGTCCGTAACGGTGTTGTTCGCCTCATATGAGGTAGTGTAATAGGTGTATGTCGTGTAATAGGTCGTCAGAGCCGACAAATCTGTAGAGGTAGCAGAAGTAGCGGTAGTGTCCGGGCTGGGATCAACGCTCTTCTCTATTGCTGTTGCATCTGTTAACGAGCTCAAAACAGTCGCAGTTTCTGTTTCCATTTCAGTTTCCGCTCGTTTCGTTGGCTCGATAACATTCGAGATGGTTTCCTCTCGGCTAATTGTTGTAATCTCCCCGTCCTTGGCCAGCTTGGTCCAATACGTGAAGGTCGTAAAGTACGTGATCGGTAGTGTGGCCTCCTCAGCTCCTTGGCTTAGCATTTTCGTTGGCTGCACCGTTTCGGTGGCTATGTTGGTAACGGTCTCCAAACGACTGATCACATTCGTCACATCCGACACATACATCGTGGTGTAGAAGGTGAAGGTGGTGAAGCTGGTCTGGAGCAGCAGCGTCGCCGAGGGCAGAATCTCCTCGGTGTTGCTCTCGGAACTGACCTGATCGTCCACAGCAGAATCCCGCAGCTGCCCAACTAGGTGCTGGTGCTGATCTCCGCTCGAGCTGCTCGATCGAACATCCGTTACCAGTCTAATGTGCTCCTCTGCATTCGTATTGTCAGTCTTGGATGCTGTGGATTCTGCTGCACTACGATCAACTGTGGAGGCTATTATCTGATCCGCTTCCGCTTCAGTTGTCGTCGCTGCCAGTTCAGTTACGTAGTTGGTAAACACTTCAGTTCGTGACATGATTTCCGTGTCAGTGTCGGCGAAAATCGTTGTGTAATAGGTGTACGTTGTGAAGAATGTCTTTGTGTACTTGGCATCGTCCAGTAAACTGGTCTCTTGGCTTTGAATCTCCACTGAATCGGATGCATCATTGGCGCTCGCATGCAACAAACTCTCCAGCTCATCGGGAATGATATATTTTGAACTGGACACAGTTGCGGTCGCCTGAATAGAGCTCGTTCCAGTAGGGAATATCTCACTGGTGTCGAGTGATTTTGTTGAGACTGCTTCCGCTTCCTGCTGGGTGCTTGTCACCTCCGAGGTAATCACATTCGTTACAATCTCCGTGTGGCTGGACACAGTGGTCGACTGTCCCTGGAAGAAAGTCGTCAGATATGTGTAGGTTGTGTACAGAGTTTTGTAAATCACATCGACCTCACTTTCAGTATCGTAATCTTCGTTCTCATTATCATTGTCATTATCGTTCTCACTATCATTGTCATTGTCATTGTCATTCTCATTATCTTGGCTAGTTTCGGTCAGCTCAGTCGTAGAGTCCTCATCATCTGCATCGGTTTCTGTTGTCAGACTTTCCTCCGTGGTGGTGACTTCCTCTGTGGTTTGTGACTCTTCCAAGGGTTGCACTGTGGTTACTTCTTCATCCTCCTCCGCCTGAGGCGTTTCCGACTGCGATTCTACTAAAACTGAGTTAGATTTTGATTCTGTAACTGTTTCTGATGTAGTTTTTAGCTCCGTCGACTCCTTTACTTGGGTAGCCTGAATGCAATAATATTTCGTGGTCTCTTTAATATCGTAGGACGGACTTACAGTCTCCTCTATCGTTACTTGCGTGGGCACTTGGGTCAGAAATACTTGGGACCTTATTTCATCACAGCTAACATCATTCGTCTGTTCATTAGCGATTTCCTTAACGAATTGTGTGGCTTGTACCGTAGATGAAGCGACTGTCGTACTTTCTTCAGGAAGTTCAGAAAATTCCCTAAGAGTGCTTGTGATTGCCTCGATCTCTGAGGATGAGACCAGCGTTGTGGTGTTAATCTCCTGCTTGGATGTTGTCAGATCTATTAGATTACTTGTTGCAGTCACTGTGTCACTATTCATTACCCTTGTTGGCTCTATGAAATTGGCAAAGGGATCGTCATCAATGAATATTGTTGTGGCTCCGCTGTGACCCTGCAGATCCGATGATTCAGTTGCCTCAAGACTGGGGACCCTCGATTGTATAGTTGTCGCTCCACTGTGTCCCTGAAGTTCAGTTAATTCAGTTGGACTGGGGACCCTCGATTGCTCTTTCGCTTGTGCCTGGGCCAAGGACGCATAGATCTTCTGTATTTCCTCATCCGTTGGCAATGAAAACATGGACTTTGACTCTGCTACACTCTGAGACGTTGTTTGATCGAGCGTTGGCGTTGGAGTTGCTTCGGATATTACGTTGTTTATTTCACTTGCAGTCGATTGAGACGCACTGGCAACTTCAACTTCCAAATGCGCAGTATCTATGGAATTTGGAGTGCTTAGCACTGTGGATACGATCAGTTCCGGTGCAGTTGTTTTCAGTGCGTCTGTAAGTTCAATAGATTCTTTAGTCTCTGTCTTTGTATCTGTATCTTGAACTTGATCTGGTTGTGGTACAGTCAGATCGGCAGTTCGCAGCGTCGCCATGCCCTTGATCGATGTCACGTGCCCCATTATGGAGCTGGGTTGGGCGGTGCTTGGCGAGAACACAATGACACTGTCGCCCACAATTGTGGTGAAATCGGCGAATCCATAGTATGTAACAGTCGATAACACCCGCTTTGGCAAATTCAGCAGTTGCTGCTGCTGTGATCGCTGCTCACTTTGCTTCTCCCGCATCAAGTGCTGATAATAAACCTTAGCTGAACGTCCTTCCTCCTCCGGATTTGTGTCTGTATCTGTATCTGTATCTGTATTCGCAGCACCATCATCGATCGCTTGATACCCACTGGGCTCGAAATGATTCTTCACCGTTATCGTGGGTAAATCCCCCACGGGCAACACTTTTTGAGCTGCCAATTTGCGTGCAGTATCCTGTGTAATAGCAGATATTTCCTTAGATATTTCCTTTGATATTTTTGTGACCAGTGGGGTGCCCAGTACTGCCAACGATGATGCACTCGAGTCCTTTACCTTAAGGTAATCGGTGTTGCCCACGAATTGTCCACCAACCAACGGGACAGATGCAATATCATCCAGACTGTCATCGATATCGCGCCAATTGGGAGCATCCGCATTGAACAAATCATTGTGGCTTTCCAGGTAGGAACGGCTCTGCGGATCACCCACCCAGCTGGTGACGACAGACGGACCATTGCCGCCCTCGTACAGAACCCGCGAGCTCTTCTTCAGATATTGGGCGTACAGACGACCGTTCTCCAAGGTGGTACCGACCACCTGGGTGGCATACTCTGTGGTAATGCCCTCCTGAATGAACGTGCGAGCTGTGGACGTCAAGAGACCGACCTCTGGACGAACTGACAGATACCGGCCATGACCATGGCCAAGACCGTCACCCAAACGACCCGCCCCATCATTATTTACCAACAGAACGGTGGTTAAGTCTACACACAACACACATACACGCACGGTGAAAGATAAGGTGATAAGATGATAAGATAATAATAAACAGAGAGAAGAACATGAAATTGATTGGAAATTAGATGTATATAGAGTACAGTACCGTACAGTAGTGTAGTAGTATTTACAGAATAACATACGTAGTATAATACACATAAATAAGATTGGTTAAAGATTAAATCAACATGTCCAGAATGTACAGCATAGAGAGAGATGGTGAAATCATTTACATAAAAAGAAATAAAGAAAAGAAGTTACGCAAGAAGTAAATATACATATAGTACACATTAATTTAAACACAAAAAATCAAATTAATTTATATATAGTATCATTCTATTTACATTCAGCTAGATTCAAGTTATAATCAATACAGTTCCGAATAATTTTTAAATCTTCTACAACTCTAATTTATATCCGACATATACATAAAAAAAAAATGTTTACAAAAAAAAAACAATTAATAAAAAATGTAAAAAAAAAAATTTTAAAAAAAATATTCAACAAAAAAAAAACATTTAAAAAAAAGTTTAAAAATTTAAAAATAAATTGTCAATTTGGAGCTGTCATAATTATTTGAGCACATACTTGAATCGTGTATTAAGAATGTATGGAGATTTATATTAGTGCAATTGATTAACTTTAATTTTAGCTCGATATGTATTTTTTACGTTGTTTTATATACATATACTATATATGAAACGAACTGAGGCCTTCCCAAGAGATTGATTTCGGCTTACCATCGGCACTGGCCAGACGTAAGGCTGGTGTGGGTTTTATCACATATGGCTCGTCTGAAAAGAAACAAGCAAATAATTTCGCATAAATTAGGTGAGAAACAGAAATATATAACCATTGTAAAAAAATGTTTCTAACATATTTTTGCTAGTATTTTTTAGAATTTTCTGAAAATCCTAAAAATTGCAATTTTTCAAAAAATTATAAAAAGTACTAGCAAAAAGATTTTTGAAAATTTTCTTTTGCAGACACTATTAAAATTCTTTGAAGAATTTTTTTGCATCTTAACATTTTTTGTAAAAAATCGAGGGTAAAAGTTGAAAAAGTGGATTTTTACGAAAACTCAAATATTTTCGAATATTTTCAAATTATGAGTTGATATAACATTAGTTTTCTGTAAATACTATTTATTAGGTTTAAATTTTAGTTAGTTGTAATTTAAGCTTTTGAGTAAAGTTGCTTTTTGTGCTGGTTGAAATAAGCTGTGAGCCACTGTATGTATATTTTCCATTTGCATAAAAATAGCTAAAAAATCTATAGTAATATTTAATTTATCGAAATTTGGCCAACCTTTTCTCAAACATTATTACTTGATAACCGTTTTCCCCAGAGTCTGCTGCGAAATACATAAATGAATAAAGCGTCTCCCTGGGCATAAATAGCACACAGGTGAAATGACTTCAAACAAATATTTCAAAGGTAAAAGACTTGTATTTGTATTTGTATTTGTGTTGGGTCTGCAGCAGATGAATGAAAAGAAAGTGGCCGGCGCAAACAAACAAAAAGAGTGAAGAGAGAACGAGCGAGGCAGATAGAGAGAGATAGAGAGAGAGACAGGGCGAGTGAGGTGGATAAATGTGGAAGCTGACCACAACATAAACAACCAACAAGTTCCAAGCAACAGATGCATCCGTATCCGTGTCCGTATTCGTGTTTGTCCGCAAAGAGCCTTCAGTAAGTAATAAAACCTTTGGTTTTTAGCTAGCTAATATATCTTTTATTATCCCTCGTGTTTAACTGATTAAATGTATAAAGTTAATAAATAAATATACTCTTTATTTCTTTTAAATTTCTCTATTAGTAAATCTTTAACAATATATAAATATAAAAATAAATATATAATAATTTAAAACTTTTATATTAATTTATATAAATCAAAAGAATCATTAGATAAATCATTAAAATATAGATTTTTCTTTAACTATAATTGTAATGATTTTTGGATTGAGAAATTTTTTATTTAAATTGTTAACCATATTATAATATATTAAATATTTATGTATATATATATTATCTATTAATATTGACTTAGTATACTAAAAATTAATTTTTGATTTTATTTTTTAAAATAATTGTTTAGGTGCATATAAAGTACACATATCTAAATTATAAACAAAAACAATACAGCTATGTAACACAATTTAAAAACTATGTCAACACCTCACATACAAAATATAACTGACCACACACAGCATAACTAACCGCTCAGAATATCGCTGACTGCACAACACACAATATGTGCCGTAACAGCAGCAGTAGGCCAACCCGGTAGTTGCAAAGTAAGCTACTCTACATTGCACGCAACTGCTGAATACACAATAACCTAATTTTAATTGACACCACATACCTGTTAACTAAGCTATTTTTACCTATAAATAATGTGACTTTTGGATTAATAAAATCAGTGTTTTAGTACAATATACAAGAAACATTCATTCATTTCTACATCGCAACAGCTTTGCGCATCAAGGAATTCCCTCTCCGAAGTCCACCTGGTTACAAGTGCCAGTTGCGACGCCTTTTTAGTAGTCAGTTTATGTGCTGACTGCTTGCAAAACCTATACACAAACAATAATTATATTTTATAAATATTATTTCAAAAATTGCGAGAAAAAAAATGTAAAAAGTTTTTTAATAGAGGTTAAATTGACTAAATGATTAAATTGATTTAAATGATTATAAATTATTTATTTATTACAATATTTTAAAATTAAAATACTCTTTCTAATAGATATAATCTTTCTAATTTATTTGATTTAATATAATACACGTAATATTTATTTTGCTAACACCGTCGATTTTGCTACTCTGACCTTCTTTGGCGGCTAACCTGAATGTTGTTGTTGTTGTTGTTGCTGATGCTGCTTTTGCTTTGGTGTCACTTCTGTCTGTCTGTCTGTCTGTCTGTCCGCCTCTTTTGAGTGATTATGCGTTGTTGTTGCCGTTTGTATTGTGAGTTTTTCTTCTTCGGTTCGCATTGTGAAAGCTGCATTATCCGTGAGTTCAATTCTTGTTTTGTAGATCTTTCTTATTATGAGTAAGTCACTATTCCATTCCAGACAACTTATATATGTACTAGTATGTATGCATGTGCACTCATATATACTCAGTATATATTTATAAAATAGTTAGTCGGATTTGGCAATCACCTTAACAGTCAAAAGCGGACTTCAAAGCGGACAAATGAGCATCAATCAGATATTAGATATTAGAGAATAATTTCTATTAAATTCTGCATTCGGCCTTATCATAACTTTAATTAGATTTTTATAATTGATTTTTATTACCATCGCAGTTTCTTTATTACATTTCTATACTTGTTTCTACATAAATCTTTTCTATATACTTTTAGCCAAAAAAAAAATCAATTTCTATTTTCTATTGATGCAAAAGCTGAAAGCATTTGAATGAATTTCGAATGTTACAATGTTGCTTACAAATATGTATATGTATTTTTGTATCTTAACATTTTGAACAAACGTCCGTCAACAACAACAACAACAAAAAGTAGTCATCCAGCTTTCTCTTCTCCCTCAAAAGGTATTTTTGTAAGGTGATCAAGATAATATTGAGCAAAAATCCATCGACGCAGATGCAGATACTCAACACAGCTCAACTCAACTGTTCATTTGTGTATCTTGATTTCTGGTTACGAGTAAACCAACAACCAGCCAATGTCTTGCATTCCACATTTCATTACGAGTCTTGCGGTTTAGTTTATTCATAAATTTGCTTTTCAATTTATAGTATTTGATTGTCAACATTGAGTAACTACAACATTAAGGAATGTTTTTAAAAATATACAGTTTGTCAAGAAACACTTTGCACACCCTTTAAAATGTAATATTTTGACTTTAAATAAGAAAATAATAGCTTATTATATATATTTGGAAAGGTCGTTTAAATTCCGTTTGAATGAACTTTCCTTAACCCATTGAGTACCCTTCAAAAATTTCGAACTTATGTAAAAGTCACTTCTCAAAACTTTTTTCCTTGATTTTTCACCAAAAATATTTTGATGCAAAAAAATTCTTGGAATAATTCTAAGAGTAACTGCAAAAGAAAATGTTAAAAAATATTTTTGCTAGTATTTTTTTAAATTTTTTGAAAATCCTAAAAATTACAATTTTTACCCCTTTTTTTCTACTTTTTTGCAGTTATCAAAAAATTTAAAAAAAATACTAGCAAAAATATTTTTGAAAATTTGTTTTTGCAGTTACTCTTAGAATTGTTTAACAAAATTTTTTACATCAAAATATTTTTTGTGAAAAATCGAGGAAAAAAGTTGAAAAAGTAGACTTGCAAAAGTTCAAAATATTCAATGGGAACTCAATGAGTTAAGGAAAGTTTTGCATCATTCGATCAATCATTCTCATACTATCCCAATATTATGCTTACTTTAACATTTTTAATTTAAATTTCGTAAACAGCTTTTATCTTTATCTTATGGCTTTCCTATTTTCGTTTCCCAATTGCAATTTCTTAGATTTGTGCCCCCAATATTGTTTAAACAATGATCTGAAACTTACCATTTCTTTGGGCAGCTCCAAATGTGGGGGCTGCAAATAATCCAAACACCAAGAGCAATAGTTTCAGGTGTCGACAGAGCATTATATTGTGATTGTGATTGTGAGAAAATCCACATCCACATCCAATTGTTGTTGGGCTCGTCTGAAGGTTCCCCGTTCCTCGGTTTTCGTCTTCCGTTCCGTGCTTCTTCACTACTAAACGGGGTTGTAACATTTTTGGCTCCTCCTTTAATCGGTTATACACTAGACTGACACATTCATTAAACATTATTCATATGTTATATCTATAGATTTTATTTATGATATTCAAATCAATAGTTTTTTGTTTATTTTATTGTGTGGGATTTGTTTGTGAGTTGGCTTTTTTGGACTTTACTTCTTCTTTACTATGGAATTCCGTTTCTGTTAATATTTTTGGGTTTTAATCGTTTTCACAATCCAAAAAATGTATGCACATTTGCATTTGATATTGTTCAACTTTATTGGGCAAAACTGAAGACTCGTTTTTTTGTCTTTTTATTCGTTTTTTGTCTTTTTTTAGCAGCGAACTGGTTATGTATATAATATATTATATTTGCAATGTATTTAGTTGAATTGTAAATCTATTTAATTTATTAATCTTTCACTTTGCTCTTCAGACATTTAGTTTGCCATATAGTATGGTAGATATAGTGGTAAAAGTAACGGATCGTCTATTTATTGGCACACCACGACGACGTGAGAAACTGGCGCAAGCAATAGGATATAACCACACACGCATACACTTACACACACATATATAATTAAGATACTCGTTGAAATACATACAAATTTTTCACTTTTGCGAAGCGAACACAACCATTCCATGCAGACGAAAGCCACAGAACTGACTTAACTTGGCCAACGCGCCAAGCGAACAAGTTGCTGCTGTCCCAAGCTGAAGCTACAGTACACAGAAAGAAAAGCTGCGGGTTATTTAGCCCGAATTCAATCCGAAACAATGTCAGAATTGGGGTAATCTCGGGTTTTTCTTAAACCAAGTATGAAATACTTGATTTTTTCAATACCGAATTCAATCCTGAAATTCTTAAATTCAGGCTACAAAATATATATAATGTTTTACGTTACATTTAAACTTTAAACAAAATTTTTTTTTAGTTTTTTTTTTACGTTTTTTTTTTTAAACGTTTTATTTTTAAGACTTTTTTTAACTTTTTTTTTAATGTTTTTTTTACAATTTTTTTTTTAGTAGATATATTTTAAAAAATATTTATTTTTTAATAAACGGGAGGAATCGAACCCAGACTTTTTTCAAACTGGAGTCGGCGACTCTAACCATTGAGCCACCGGACCGGTTGAAATGAGAGAGGCCGAGAGAGAATTTTCCTCTCGCGCTCAGCAAGTGTGTATTTTCCCATTTCAATTCCGATACAGGCTTGATTATTCAGCTTAATTCTGAATACATACTTAAAAAGTGCGAGCTTAAATTAAGTATTTTATACTTGATTTTAGAATGGCATTCGTTTTTTTCTGTGTAGCCGTACCCGTATCTGTACCCGTATCTGTATCTTTAGCTGTACCTGTACCATTTCACAAATGTACCCAAATGCTAACCTACACCATGGTACGAGATGTTGCTGATGGTATTGTTATTGTTATTGTTATGAGCGCATGCGCAAAAGCTGTTTGGCTGGTTCAGGTGGGCCAGAGTTATGTGGTAAGTGTGTGTATATACATTTACCAGATAACAGCCGGTTCGACAGCGTTTGCTGTTGTTGTTGCTATTGTAGTTGTAGCTGCAGAGACAGATCTGCAAATGTCAGCGCATAACTCGGAACTTACCACGGATATATCGCGGTTACATTGCGCCTTTGTATTCTCAACAGCTCTCCCATGTACATATGTATGTATGTGTACCATATGCAGATGGTTAACAAATTACTCATTAATCGATGCGAAACCTTGTAAATTATTATATAAACTAGCTGATCACATTTTGCTGACCTCGTTTATACTATTATGATGTTCCTGAAACCCAAATCAAATTAATTTTCTTTGTATTTTTGTTTTGCAGAATATCTTATCAGAGATCTTGTAATAAGGTATGTAAATATATTAAATACTACTTATACATTTTAATTATAATTACAGTTTGTCCAGAAACACTCTTCACACCCTTAAAAATGTAATATTTTGACTTTAAATAGGAAAATAATAGCTTATTATATATATTTGGAAAGGTCATTTAATTTTCGTTCGAATGATGCAAAAATTTCCTTAACCCATTGAGTACCCAGTAAATATTTTGATGCAAAAAAATTCTTGGAACAATTCTAAGAGTAACTGCAAACAACAATTTTTAAAAATATTTTTGCTAGTATTTTTTAACATTTTTTGAAAATCCTAAAAATGACAATTTTAACCAATTTTTCCTCATTTTCATGCAAAAAGTGCCTTTTTTGCAGCTTTCAAAAAATTATAAAAAATACTAGCAAAAATATTTTTGCAAATTTTTGTTTGCAGTTACTCTTAGAATTGTTCCAAGAATTTATTTGCATTAAAATATTTTTTGTGAAAAATCGAGGAAAAAAGTTGAAAAAGTACTTTTGCAAAAATTCAAAATGTTCCATGGGTACTCAATGGTTAAGGAAATTTTTTGGCATTATTCGAACGAAAATTAAATGACCTTTCCAAATATATATAATAAGGTATTATTTTCTAATTTAAAGTCAAAATATTACATACTACGTAAAATAAAGTAGAATTAATAAATAGACGGGCTGGATATTCATAACGACTTTATTCAATACTTATTCAGTTGCCGATCGATCAGCTGGAGTATATGTATATTTACATTATAAAATAAATATTAATTACAAATATGAATAATTTATGTTGAAGAGGTAGTTGTCGTTAAATATTCAACACATTGATCTGCACATACATTCCATTCCGGATTCCATTCCGTCAGCTGAAAATACATACGTGTAATAATAATGATTCACAATTTGTCTATGTCGTACACTCTCCTCTTCAGAAATGCAAACTTATTTACAATTCAATAACGAACCTATATACTTTAGTACTAGTACTATTTAAGCACATATATAGAAATATGTGTATGTTGAACACTTAAGCATGCACATACACACATACATAAGTAGCAGCACAATAACGACCTAACATATATAGTATAGTATATATTAGATTTACAAATTATATAAAATTATGTATATTCAAACTAAAACTAAATCTACAGCTTAAATCCAACATTCATATACAACATGTACTACATATATACATGTCCGATTCTCCCATCATATTTGGACTTTAGCTGTTCTATATATACCCCAGCAGTAGGTACACTACTGGTTAAATTAATAAGTACACTCTTTGTTTTACTATAACAGCTATTGTAAGTCAAGTCTTCCAATTTAAAAAATATATTTGGAAAGTTCATCTAAATATCGTTTGAGTGATGCATAACTTTCCTTTACCCATTAAAATATTAGAATTTAAAAAAAAATAAACTTTCAAAACATTCTTTAAACAATTTTAATTGTGACTGCAAAAAATATTTTATCATAAATCTTTTCGCTTATAATTTTTAAATTTTTTTGAAAATAGCTTAAAAGGCACTTATTGTATGAAAATGACAAATAAGTGCATTTTAGGCAATTTTAAAAAAATTCTAAAAAATATTAGCAAAAAGATTTTTTAAATTTTTTTTTGCAGTCATTATTAGAATTGTTTGAAAAATTTTTCTGCAAACCAACATTTTTTTTTAAAATCGAAGAAAAAAGTTCTGAAAGTTGACTTTTTTAAAATTCGAATATTTCAATGGGTTAAGGAAAGTTATGCATCATTCAAACGCAATTTAGATGACCTTTCCAAATGTATTTTTTAAATTTGTAGACTTGACTTACAATAGCTGTGATAGTAACAGAAATGTGGCCAGTAGTGTACGTCTGAGGTTTAAGTTGCGGATAAGCGAGGCAGAGGAAGAGGCAGCGGCAGATGCTTTTCAGCTTCGACTGCATTAGTTGTAGTTGTAGTTGTGGTTGTAGTTGTTGTGCCCGCGTTGTTGTCAAAGAATCCGGGAAAGACGCCGGGCTGCACCGCATCCAGATTCTGTTCGGCACTTAGATTGACATATGTTGGCTGCATCTCCGCTGGCGGGTCGTCGTTTGAATCTTGCTGCAGCTCGTAGGCATCCGATATGGGCGGCCAGTTATCAAAGGACTGCATACTATACTGCAGCTGCATGTACTTCCTAGTGGAGGTGCTCAGATTCTGCTCACGCTTCACCTGAATACGCTTGAAGATCAGATACTCGACCACAAATTCTTCGAGCAGAGCGTGTGCGATAAATGCAGCGACTCCATAAAGCAGCATTATAATGCGAAATGACATATCTTCGGGCACAACCAGCTGCATAAACGCCATCATCCATCGGCTGGGATAGATCACCAGATAGACGACAATGCAGATATTGATGACCATGGTGAGGCACAGTGGCCAGTTGGACCAAATGGGTCGGCGGTACGGCGCACCCTTGGAGAAGACAAACGCCAGGATAATGTACTGGAAACTCGAGATGGCAAACATCGTATAGTTCTCATAGCAGCCCAAATGGTCCTCGTCCGCTTGCTTGAACGGCACAAACCAGGGCTGTTGATGCAGCTGATACCAACCTGTAAATTATAAGAAATTACACATATTAAACTCTGTTTGGCGGCACTGAATTGCCGGATTCTACATACGAATGTCGAAAAATATTACTCAGAATACGAAAATTCGGAAAAAAGAATTAGGAATCTAAAATTGGGAATCGAATAATTAGGAATCCAAAATTAGGAATACAGTTATTAGGAATCCAAAATTAGGAAGCCAAAAATTGGGAAGAAAAAAATTCAGAAAACAAAAATTAGGAAAACAAAAATTGGGAAAACAAAAATTAGGAATTGCCGAAATTGAAAATATTTTAGGAAAATTAGGAAAACAAAAATTGGGAAGGCAAAAATTAGGAAAAGCCGAAGCTGAAAATATTTTAGGAAAATTAGGAAAACAAAAATTGGGAAGGCAAAAATTAGGAATAGCCGAAATCAAAAATATTTTAGGAAAATTAGGAAAACAAAAATTGGGAAGGCAAAAATTAGGAATAGCCGAAATCAAAAATATTTTATTAAAAATCGCGCGATTTTTTTTTTAAATTCGAAAGAATTTAACTAATGATAGGAAAAACAAAGAAACTTTTACCAATTCTTTTTTTCCTAATTTTTGTACTCTGAATATTTTTCTTAGTTGAAACTCCTAATTTATGATTCCTAATTTTTTCTTCCCATTTATGGATTCCTAAAATTTTCTTCTTGGTTTTTTTTCTTCCCAATTTTGGATTCTTAAAATTTTCTTGGTCTTTTGTTTTTTAAAATTTTTTCTTCTTTTTTAAAATTCCTTAAAAATTTAACCAATGACAGGAAAACCAAAGATACTTTTCCCAATTTGTTTTTTCCTAATTTTTTTTTCCTAATTTTTGGTCCTCTAAATATTTTTCTTAGTTGAAATTCCTAATTTATGATTCCTAATTTTTCTTCCCTATTTTGGATTCCTAAAATTTTATTCTTGGTTTTTTCCATCTTTTTTAAAATTCCTTAAAAAGGTTTCGCAATTCGTATGAGGTACTGAATTTCCATTTCTGATATTTACCTGCCACCTGAAAGACGATCACAACGGCCAAATGGAGCAGGAGGGACGCCAGCGGGGTTGGTGATATCAGCGAGCTGAGCGGGACCTGCTTCACCAGCTGGCCAGCGTAGGCTTTGGTCTTGCCGAAGAAGAAGGCGAATATCGAGATGATGCCCAGATCAATGTACAGATACTGTTTGTCCGTCAGATTCGAGTCGATCGAGTACAGGATCATCACGGATATGAACTGGACGAGGGAGTAGGCAGCCATGTATTTGAATATGCCAAAGGAGGTGACCAGAGCGGCCCTTCCCTCCCTGATCACATTGGGCACGGCGGCGATCGTTGATTTGCGGGATGTAAAGGGCGATGCGATTGAGGATTCCGTTTCGCTGAGCGAGATGCCCGTGTGGGCCGCTTTCAGGGCACCACAATCGTTGGCCCCGTCGCCGCACATGGCCACATAGTAGTCCAAGTTTTGCAGCTCCATAATCAGGGATTGCTTCTGCTCGGGCGACATGCGGGCATAGATGGCGCCACGTGTCAAGATGATCGCCATTTGCTGCGGAAAATGATCCTGAACGATCTGCCAGGTCTTGCCGTCCATGGCGAATGTATAATGACGACGCCAGTTGTCTGGAATTGGAACGGGAACTGGCGACATTCCCAGCTCAACATCGTCGTCATTTTCATTGTGCGTCCAAGTGTCAATGGTTTTCACACTCGTCAGGCTGTTGCTGTTGGGCAGGCTCGATCCTCCGCCGTTCACCAGCGAATTCGTGGACTGCGACAACAGGTCCATGTTCTGGGCAATTGCAGCTCCTCCAGGACACGCTCCATTGCCGTTTAAAGCAGGTGTCTTGCTGCCCAACTCCAGCGTGTATTGCAGCGTGTACTGATCGAGCTGATCCGAGTCGGAGAGCTTCTCAAACGACTTCGATTTCGCTGGCATCGCATGTACAGTAATCACGGCCTGTGAATAGAGATGGCAAAAGAAAATTTATTAATCGATTATTGAAGCATGTGATTAATTCAGGGACCGTAACGATTATAATTTTTAAAATATAAACTATTAAATACAAGTTATTTGTTGATTTTTATCAAAAAAATTAAATGAACACTCTTATTTTTTGATCTAAATAAATAAATTATAAAGAAATAATTAAATTTCAATTTTTATTTAAAAATTATAATTTAACTCTTATTTTCAATTTTTATTTTGACACAGTTATTTTTCAATTTCTATAATACAAATTAAAGATACAAATTATTTTTCAATTTTTATTATAAAAGTTGAAAATAAGAATTATTATTAAAATAAAAAATTGAAAATAAAAATTAATCTAGTTTCTCATAACTCTTGTTTGCGTTCCCTGGATTTATTTAAGCTACGCGATTATTAATTGCAATTAATCGAAGAAAATTAAAAATAATCGATTAAACAAATGATTAATTTTTGCTACAGTTTTTTTTAAAAATATTGTGTAATGCAATGCCATTGTATAGCAACAAAAATTAAGAACAATAATAAAATGCCCAAAAAATATAAATACAGCTTAAGTATGCAGGTCAAATTTGGACATTTAAGGCTTATTTGAGCCGTTATCGATAACATATTTTTATCAATGGAAAGGTCATTTAAATTCCGTTTGAATGACACACAACTTTCTTTACCCTTCGAAAATTTCAAATTTATGTAAAAGTCTACTTTTTCAACAATTTTTTCGATTTTTTGCAAAAAATATTTTGATGCAGAAAACTTTGTTTAACAATTCTAAGAGTAACTGCAAAAAATAGATATTCAAATATATTTTCGCTACTATTTTTTTAGAATAAAATCTCCATGTTTCAATTAAATCTCCAATTCAATTAATCGGGAATGCCACAAAAATCGCTTTTGCTTCAATTTCTCTTAAATTTGAATGGAATTTAAGTGAAATTCAAGCGAAAGCAATTTCTGTGGCACCCCTGAATAAAATCTAGTGTTTTCAATTAATCGCAACACATTTTACGATACAATTAAATCGCCAATGGAAGCAAAATAATCGATTATTGTGTATCATATGATTAATCATTGCCATTCCTACCTGTGTGGAGCTGACAATGCCGCAATCTCGGGCCACGCTCATTGCCGTCAATATATTATCGCCGGTGATCATGATCGTACGGATATTGGCCAGATTCAGGGAATTAATGACAGCTGTCGTGTCCGGCTTCAGTCGATTCTCCAGTATGACAAAGCCCAGGAACTCCAGCTGGTGTTCGACCTCTTCCCGGGACAATCTCTGCACCTTGGTGTAGTTGAGCTTGGGATTGAGTGCCTTGAAGCCCACGGCAATGATGCGGAATCCTCGCTTGGCGAACGTGCTAAGCTGCTGGGTGTAATCCTCGGGTATGCTCTCTGGTATACACAACTGCTGCAGCATCTCCGGGGAGCCCTTGCAGTAGACACTGAAGCCCTGGGCACTCAGACAGCGGGTGATGACCGACATGCGCTGCAAATTGGATGTGAACGGAAACTCTCGGACAATGCCATGATCGAAATTCTGTCCCACATTGGCCAGCAGATCGTCCACCGACGACTGTCGCATCACGGGAACGGGAGCGGCAACGGGAACGGGATCTGTAACTGGTTGTCGCAGTATTGTTGGATAAATCAGTCCGAATCTCTCATTCTCTGGTATGTTATTGACATCCTCCAGTTGCCAGCCCGTCGACTCGAACATCTTCAGGTCCAGAGGATCACCAATCATGCGGCCATTCATCACCGTGATCGAGTGGCAGGTGACCATTCCAAATAGAAAGTGATCGTAAGGCAAGCGACTGATGTCCTTCAGCGGTATTTGAAACTGATTCGTCGACGACTTGGGCACAACACCCCACATGTCCATGCCGTCCTCCGTCAGAGTTCCAGTCTAAGTACAGAGAAAATATGTAAATTATATGTAAATCAAAATCAATTAAACTTTCGGGGCCGCAAATAAGAGTTATGAGCAACTGGATAAGCTTTAATTTTCAATTTGTATTTAAAATCTATAGAATCAAAGCTATTTTTAAAATTTTATAATACAAATTATTTTTCAATTCTTATTTTAGCAATTGAAAATCAAAGTTATTTTTCATTTTTTATTATAAAAATTGAAAATAAGAAATATTTTTCAAATTATATAAATATTATAAAACTTAAAAAAAAAAGTTATTTTTAAATTTTTATAGTTAAATTATTTTTCATTTTTTATTATAAAAATTGAAAATAAGAAATATTCTTCAAATTTTATTATAAAAGTTGAAAAATAAATATTTAATGAAAATGTCTTTTGAAGCGCAAGGTGTATTTCTTCCAATTCAAAAAACATTTAGTCAATTGTTATTTTTCAACTTTTATAATAAAAATTGAAGAATATTTCTTATTTTCAACTTTTAAAAAAAATTGAAAAATAATTTTTATTTTAAATTTTTATAATAAAAATTGAAAAATAACTTTTATTTTCAATTGCTAAAATATAAATTGAAAATAAGATTAAAATTTGAATTTCTAAATAAAAATTGAAATTTAATTATACTCTCTCTAATCTTTTTATTCAGATCGAAAAACAAGTGTTTTTATTTGATTTTTTTGAAAAAAAAAAACACGTATCTTTTATTAATTAATTTATATTTTAATAATTATAAGCGTTACGGTTCCAGTTAAAATTGTAAAAGTTATTTTTCAATTTTTATTATAAAAATTGAAGAATAATTCTTATTTCAACTTTTCTAATAAAAATTGAAAAATAATTTTTATTTTAAATTTTTATAATAAAAATTGAAAAATAACTTTTATTTTCAATTGTAAAAATATAAATTGAAAATAAGAGTTAAATTAGAATTTTTAAATCCAAATTGAAATTTAATTATACTCTCTCTAAACTTTTTATTTATATCGAAAAATAAGAGTTTTCATTTAATTTTTTTGAAAGAAATCAACAAATAACTTTTATTTAATAATTTATACATCAAAAACTATAATCGTTACGGTCCCAGTTAAAACGAACCAAAAGGTTGCCGGAGGGGGGGAAGGTACTAACCTTATCAAAGCAGCAGCAATCGATGCTGCCAGCCACGTTGATGGACCGGGGCGAGATGCAGAATATGTCGTTGATTTTTAAACGCTTCTGGGCGTAGAAGCGACCGACAGTCATGGCAGCTGGCAAGGCCGGTGGCACCACAATGGTGATCAGGTCCAAGGATTCGACCACTATTTTGACGGCATCTGTGCCCCGCAATATCTGAAACGGAAACGGAAAAAGAAACACAATTAATTGGGGATTCTATATACGAATGTCGAAAAATATTACTCAGAGAAAATTTGGTAAAAAAAATTAGCAATCCAAAATTGGGAATCGAATAATTAGGAATCCAAAATTACGAATCCGAAATTAGGAAGACAAAAATTGGGAAGAAAAAAATTGTGAAGAAAAAAATTGGGAAAACAAAAATTAGGAAATGCCGAAATCAAAAATATTTTATTAAAAACCCGCGATTTTGTTAGGCCTTTTTAATAAGTCCGTTGTTTTTCATTTTAAAAATAAAGTGTCATTTTTATTATTAATATTTTCCTTCCACGCGTAGGAAAATAACTATCAAAATATCAACAAACTGGGCCAAAAATAAACTTTACAAAAATACTTTTCCTAATTTTTTTTCCCAATTTTTGTACTCTGAATATTTTTCTCATTTGAAATTCCTCATTTATGATTCCTAATTTTTCTTCCCAATTTTGGATTCCTAAAGTTTTCTTTTTGGTTTTTTTTCTTCTTTTTTAAAATGCCTTAAAAAAGTTTCGGAATTCGTATGAGGTACCGTATAAGATACTGTATCTGTATCTGTAAAAGACTCTCACCTTTGTGACCAGCGTATAGATGAAGCCCAGGCACGCGATCACGGCCAGGCACTGGATGAACTTGTACGAATCCTGCTCGAACTTGTAGTCGACGGGCGGTGGATACAGAATGGATCGGATCAGGCCGCCCTTGGCCGTGATGTTGCCCGTGTTGATCACGAAGGCCAGCACCTTCTTGGAGCCAATGTAGCGGGTCTGGATGACCTTGGTGCCGCAGAAGAGTGTGTGCCTGGCGTGCTCCTTTTTGTCAAAGATCACATCGCGTTTCATCGGCAGCGGCGTCTTCGTCACCGGCACACTCTCGCCCGTCAGCATGGACTCGTCCAGGATGCAGTTGCCCGACAGCAGGACCGCATCGCATTGCAGCGTGCAGCCGGATGAGGGTATCTCAATGATGTCTCCGGGCACCAGCGTCGACGTGGGCAGCTCCGTTGCGACGCCCTTGGCATTGACGACCCAGGCGTTGCCAGTGTTCAAAACAGTCTGATGCAGCACATCTTGATTCTAAAGAGAGAGAGAGAGATCTTAGACATTATACAAGACATAAGAGACTGTCAATGATCTCTCACCTTCTTCGTTTGCACGATGGACATGGAAATGCCAAAGATGGACATGAGCAGGATGACACAGGCGTAGTAGTAATAATCGTAGGTGAACCACAGCACGACTGAGAATATTTGGAACACATAGAACGGGTTGAGCACCTCCAGGAAGAGCAGCGTCTTCACATCCCGCAGCGGCACGGTTATCTCGTTCACGCCAAACACAATGCTCCGCGACAGCTGCTCCTGGAGCGTCAGGCCGCGTTGCTGGTGGAAATACGAGCACGGCACGTTCACGTCCAGTCCGTTGATCTTATTGAAGCTGTGCAGCCCGCTGTCCCAGGCATAGACCAGTTGCTTGCACCGAAATGTCCTCAACGTTCGACAGTCTATGGTACAGAAAAAACACATGTTTGAGTTCTATTTTCACTACACGTTTACACTCGTGGACAACATAATAGGTGCACTCTTTCTGTTACTATAACAGCTACTGTAAGTCCAGTCTACAATTTAATAAATGTATATGAAAAGGTCATCTAAATTCCGTTTGAATGATGCAAAACTTTCCTTAACCCATTAAGTACCCCTTGAAATATTCAAATTTTAAAAAAGTCAACTTTCAAAACTTTTTTCCTAGATTTTTTTAAAAAAATGTTGGGATGCAAAACATTCTTAAAAATAACTTTTTTAACCCCTGTTTCCTACTTTTTACGCAAAAAGTGGCTTTTTAGCTATTTTCAAAAAATTATAAAAAATACTATCAAAAATATTTATTATTAAAAAATTTTTTGGAAAAAATCGAGAAAAAAAAGTTATGAAAGTTGACTTTTTTTAAAATTCGAATATTTTTATGGGTTAAGGAAAGTTATGCATCATTCAAACGGAATTTAGATACCCTTTCCAAATATATTTATTAAATTTAAAGACTTGACTTACAATAGCTGTTATAGTAAAAGAAAGAGTGCACCTATTATGTTGTCCATGAGTGTAAATATTCAACGTACTTTTGAAATGCGCAGAAGTGAAATGAACAGACAGTTGCAGTTTGTCCCCGTCGATCTCGGACTCCTCTGGCATCTTCTCGTGCAACAGTTTTCTAGAAAGCCAAATGATTGTCAAGGGACTGTAGAATGTTGGATTTGACTTGGCACTCACTGTAACTGGTCTGTTGTCAGTAACTGGACGGGCTTGACGTGATACACCTTGTGCTTGCCCTGGTAGTCCTCCTCGACGAGCACCTGTTGTGCCTCCTGTAAAGGACACGGCTGGCACGTGGCCAGCAGATACCAGTGACGCCACCAGTGCAGCACCAGGCGCAACAATCCTCCGGTCAGGCAAATGCATATCCAGCAGAGCAGAAAGCGTGCATTCGATCGCCGGTATCCGCTGATTTTCATCTGATCCTGCTGGTCCTGGTTGAGGTAACCCTCGCATGGTTTAGTGTCTGAAATATTCCCAAAGTTTACATCTGTTAATCTCTTAATTCCATACAGATACGACACCATTCTACAGACACCATTCACCAGTTATTTTTAGCATTTGTTATCGAATTAAACCAGTGGTGGGCACGCAGTGGCTCCGGGAGCAGCGACTGCTTTAAACTTAGGTAGACTCTAATAAAGTTGTTGTTGTACTGCTCCCGTGTCCAGATTTCGTGCCCACCGCTGAATTAAACATTTGACATTTGTTTCATACCTCGCAATACATCGCAGTTCATCACGACTGTTTAGCTTACGAATTTTGACCGCTTTGTATCGGGATTGGGACTGGGTTTGTGTCTGCAATATTTCACAACATTTGATTTAAAGCTCAAGATTCAGATTGCTTTTTAGATGCGAGAAACGTGTATGCAAATCCATTGAAATAACCCCAGAGAGTACTTGAAGTTAACTCTCGAACTGCCTCACTTACTAATTCGTTACGTTAACTTGTGTTTAAGTGTGTGTGGAATATTAATTATTTGGTTAATGAGCCAGCTTAGCTCATTAAAAAACAAACTTAATTTGTTTAAACAACATACTTATATAAATTAGTTGACACTGTCTAATGGCAATTCTTCAATTGAGACTCTGGGCCTAAGCAAATGGAGCCAACAATGGGCAATCGGCATTAGAATCAGAATCAGAGCAAGCAACGTTGCGACATGTGAAGATAAAGATAGGATTGATAAGCAGCAACGTGCATATATGTATGTATGTACACTACTGGCCAAATTAATAAGTACACTCTTTCTTTTACTATAACAGCTATTGTAAATCAAGTCTTCAAATTAAAAAAATATACAGTCGAACTTCCCTAACTCGAATCACCATTATCCACGAAAAAGGTTCGAGTTAGGGAGACTTCGAGTTAGGGAAGTAGAATTGTATGAAATTTGCCTAGTATTGCCACTCGATTTTGTTGGAGTTAGAGAGACTTAGAGTTAGGGAAGTTCGAGTTCGAGAAGTTCGACTGTATTTGGAAAGGTCATTTAAATTCCGTTCGAATGATGCAAAAATTTCCATTGAAATATTCGAATTTTAAAAGAAGCCAACTTTCAAAACTCTTTTCCGCGATTTTTAAAAAAATATTTTGAATCAAAAATATTACTTAAACAATTCTAATAGTGACTGCAAAAAAAAAATTTAATAATATTTTTGCTAGTATTTTTTATAATTTTTTTAAAATTGCTAAAATGCCACTTTTTGCGTGAAAAGTAAGAAAAAGGGGTTAAGATAGTCATTTTTAGGATTTTCCAAAAATAATACAAAATATAAGCGAACAGATTTTTGAAAATTTTCTTTCCTAAAATTGTTTAAAGAATGTTTTTGCATCCCAACATTTTTTGGAAAAAATCGAGGAAAAAGTTTTGAAAGTTGACTTTTTTTAAGGAAAGTTTTGACCTTCGAAATAATATTTTTGACCTTTCCAAACATGTTTTTTAAATTTGAAAACGTAACTTACAATAGCTGTAATAGTAAAAAAGAAGAGTGTACTTATTTAGTTGGCCAGTAGTGTACGTACATTGTACATGTGTATGTACGAATACCCATAAAGATCGCTGATCTTTCCTGTGTACATTTGTATGTATGTATGTTCACTGTAATCGCTCTTCAAGTATATCGACGTCAGTCTTGTTGGCGTTAACTATTAAGTATTATTGGTTTACAGCTATTTAATTATACTTATAATTTCTCAGACACACGCTTCTCTCACACAGCTGGCAGTCTGATTACGATGCGTGTGTGTGTGTGAGTGTGAGTGAGAGAGTTTTGTGTGCTATGTGTGTGTGTGTGTGTGTGCGTAAGTGTTGTGTTTAATTTGCAAGTGTCCAACAAAAGATTTCATACATTCTAAGTCACATTTAATACACTTAAAAACAAAACTTGACGAATCTGTTTTGTGATTTATTTTTTTGGTTCTTTTTTATGGCAATTGTGTTTGCTAACATGGTAAAAAAAAACCAGCAATTAAATATTTGATTTCAATTTGTGTTTTTTTTTTTAAAGTGCATTCCAACCAGAAATAAACGAGCCACATTTATGAAGAGCAACTTTAAGTCAATCAACGCGTTAAATGAAAAAAACATTTTGATTTATTGTTATTCAGACATCGAACAAATAAATTCTCAAAGACACTCGGACAGACTCATTGAAGAAGTTGCCAGGCGAGAGTCGAGCAATTAGTCAACATTCATCTTCAATATTGACACACATACACACATACACACTATGCACGCACATACAGTCGGTCAATAAATTGTGTTGACGATGAAGCTATTTTTATCATATTTTTATTATATTTATTTTTCGTTCTTCGATCAAGTGGAAAAATATGAATTAATTGACGATCAGTATAAATATAAATATATGTGTATGTTTATGCTTGTGTACGAATACTGACAGTAGTAGCTGTAACACTTTTAACGAAACATACTTTGAATAGGCATGGCAACTCTGCCCGCCCGCACACACCCGCACTATGCACGTACATACATACAAACATTAATTTGGTTGCCCTTGTCCTCAATGGGCGCTCATTCTTGGCATTTGCTTGACCTGATATTAATATTAATAATAATATATATAAACAGAAACTGAAACCTGTTGTTACCAAGTGTTGATCATTGTTTTTAAGAACGGACAACGTTGCTTAAGATAATACTGAGATAATACTGACTGTATGTACATACATATGTACATATGTTTTCATCACAGTCAACCGATCAAATCTACAACAACAATTTGCGCCAATCTAATCAAAATAAAAAAGTCGAAATCGAAACCGAAAACGAAACCGAATTCGAAACCAAAGAGAACGCGAAACGACAACGAAAGAAAAAAACTGCACAGTATGTTCTCAAAAAGCGATCTGAACCGCACCGAAACCGAGAAATGACTGACAACACACAAAAATTAACAGTGTACGCTAAAAAACAAAAACAATGAATTCGTTTTGAAGTTATACATATATATATTTTAAATGAACCCTGCAGACGATCAGTTCAATAATAACAACAAACAAGTTTGCTTTGCTGTACTGCCTTTATTTACACACATTCATTCACACTCAAACTCAACTCAACGCAGACTCGCAACATGTTGTTAACGGTGTTCTGCCGAATATACATTTACATTACAGTTACAGTTTCATATGCATGTATCGTGTTTACAGTTTGTCAAGTAATGCTTTTGACCATGGAAAATGTCGCAAATGCATCGTGTAATTTCTTCTTTTTTTTGTTTTAATTGTATTATAAAAAATAAGTTGTTTTTTTTGGAAATTGTATGTTAATTTTTAATTTGTGTCAAAACAATTACCTGACTCAATGTAAATAAATGTAGAGGGATTTTTGCATACACATGTAATATAATATACCAAGAATCCCAGAGAAAAAATAAAAAAAAAATACCAAAAGGGAATTTGACACTAGATTTTTGCCACTTTTTGTGGTGAGGTGAAATAGTTCGATTAAAGTTCTTAAAAGTGTAACCTACCCTTGACAAGTAGCTGCGAGTCCTGCAGATCGAAAGTTTCGTCGAAATCGGCGACGCTGCTGATTGCGCTTGATATGATTTTCCGCCTTGGATCCCGTTCATTTGAATGCGGCGGATGCGGATGCGGATGGTGTCGGTGGTGATTATTCGGCTCTGAGGTGGATTTGTTTGGTGTGTTGAAGCAACTTCTGGCCGACGTATTGTTGTTGTCCTGGCTGGTGGCGACATCTGGCGATCGGGCCAGCAACGATGCAGCGACATCTAGCGGCTGTGTCGGCGAGTGCCACCAGTTGAGCTTTAACAGATTATTCTTGGTGGCCATTCGAGGAAGTTCCAGTTCCAGTTGTAGTTCCGGTTCCGGTTGCGTTTGCAAATTGCTCTCGAAGATTGGCTGCAGTGGCAAGAGCTCGGCGGCAACAGGATGATGATCAGCGGCGACAGACATGATCTCATCAAGTAAGTAAGTTTAAAATAAAATTAAGTAACTTTTAACGCGTTTTTGGCTTATAAATTTAAACTTATTTGATGCAGATATATATATTTCGATTTCGATATTTGTTAAATGTCTCTGATATTAATTAGTTTTGTCTATCGATTTGTCTATGATTAATCGATTAATTGCACAGCAGCAGTGTCAGCTGCACATCTCTAGCACTTTCCTTCCGCTACGACGGGACGACAGGGGCTGGGGGTGGGGCAGGGGCAGGTAACAGACAGGTAACATTTCCTTTCCTTTGTAACAGAGCTGGGTTTCGTTCAGTTTTTATAGCGCTTCCTTTTACGCTGCCCGTAGCGACACTTGACGAACCGTCGATTGTTTTTGTTCTTTTCCTTCTTCTCTCTCTTTCTCTTGCTGCTGTTGTTGCTGTTGTAGTTTGTGGGTGTAGATCTACAGCTGCTACCCCACCAAATGAACAGCTTTAATCATCCGACCAACAGATGGAGCCACCACTTTTGTATTCCTCCTACTCCTCCTCCTTCTCCTCCTCCTCCGCTGCCCACGCGTTTCTCGAAATAGAACTGTTTCACGTACACCTTTTGCAGTAGTACCAAATCCTCCTTTGTTGTTTTTGCTGCTACTACTCTTGTTGTTGTTGCTGTTGTCGATCCTGCGTCTCGACGTTTGCGCAATCTCCGCTTGAATGACCCGATGTGCTCCTGCTGCTCGGTTGCACTTTGAACTGAATTCATTACGTTGTGACTGACTGGGAGAAAGTGCAAGTTGCTTTCTTGACAACTAAAATTTAATACGTCTAATTTAAATTTGAAATTCGAATTCGCGCAATATCACAAATTTCTGTCTGTTTGTTTTTTTTTAATAATGTGTATACACTGGTATTTTATTTGTTTTTTTTTAATGATGTGTATACACTTGTATATTATTTAGAGCCTTTTTGAGTCACACTTTTGATACACACACACACATAGTCACATAGATATGCAATTATACATAGATACTTTTATGATTTGATTGTTATTAGTTTATTTTTCCATTGAATTGTACGATTGTTGATGCGATTCGCATGTTTATAGACCGTTGTTTAATATTGAACTAGTGTAAATATGTCGTTGTCTTTCTTTTTTCTTCAACACACTCAAATGACAAGAATTCTGCAAAATTATCGCACTCATTCCTTGAAGAGCAACATTCAATGTTATAATCATCGCGACGAATGCATGCGGCTTATTGATTGCTTATTATTAATTATTAAACATCTGAGATCTTGGCTGTTTCCAACGATATATATGTCTGAAAAGAACAATACACATTAAATTTTAATGCTATTAAAATTGACTTTGCAAATTCTAAATACAAAACTATCTAGTGCCATATTTTAGGTAGAGTTGTCACCTTTGGCTCCGAGAAAGTGCAAATGAACGAGTGAACTTATTCAGCACTCATGAACTTTATCATTAATTTTGTTCAGTTGGGCAGTATAAATTTAAAATATTTATTATTATTATTATTTGATTTTTTTCGCACAATTAACAATAGTTATATTACATGGCAATCGAAAAAATTGGTTGTTATCAGCAATGCGTGAACGGAACAAAATTACCGACTAAGTTCACGGCTGCACAAATTGCACTAAAAAAGCCAGCAACTATTTTCGCCGACTTGCGAATAATCGATGCCGCTGTATTTTATAGATATGTCATGTACGTACATACATATAGATACATATATATACTTCCAAACACATGTTGAAATATTACAGCAAAGTATTTTTGAACATAAATACTATGTATAAAATGAAAGAAGGTCATTGTTATATATGAATTTGGTGTGTCAACTGTGTTACATACATATAAATATATGATTAATGCGATACTTTTGTGTGACATAACATAAATCTACATATATGTACAGACGTATCTATTTATTGTAACACTTGCATATTTCACCAATTATCAATTATTATATCATGCCGACAATCGTTTTAATAAAACACTTAACACTTTACCACTTTCACACGCCTTTGTTGCGGAACTAAACATAAATTCCATGCACGAATCTGTTCTGTTCAAATAAACGTAAATACAGATATAAAAATCTATCTCACACATGTGTTAATAGAGCTGTTCAGCGTAGTTCAACTGAAGGATTTAGTTCAGTTGTTCAATTTTTGCTGAACGAACTAATCGGTCATTTAGTTCAGTTGATCAGTTGCTTAGCTCAATCGGTGGAGAACGATCGAAATTTTATTTCACCACGCGAACGTTAACGTGCTCCAAATATTCCTTAAAATTAACTTCATCATATAGATAATTCACAATTTTATTGGTTTATTTGTACTTTGTGCTAAATTATCGCTGAATTTCGAAAAAAATGTTACATTTAAATTGCGCATCCGTCTGAAAAAACGAGCGCAAATTGTTGCACCCTGTGAAATATCGGTATTGTTTCTTATCGATACAATTAGCTGGTTCAAATATCGATATCCATCGATTAACTTGATTTTAGCACTGTAGAGCACTGGTGACATCGAATTCAAATTAAGCGCCTTGGTTGTTTTTTTGTTTATACAAACGGAATATTCTTGTACTTTCTAATTCTATTTAAAATCGGGGCACAACAGGACTTATCTTACCTTATCTTGGACGAGTGAGTACGCAGTAAATAAAACAAAACATATTTCCTTTTTTCTAGATTTAATTACGTTATATACGTATAAGTATATATACATATTTGAAATCTTATTAATCTACCCTTTTTTATACATACAATTTGAAAATTTAGATCTACATGTCGTGAATGTTGCTAGTTTTTTTTTAAGTACATTGCAAATCTTGAAATCTATTGCACATTGTTGTGTGAGAGTTTTGTTTTTTTTTGTTTCTATAGCATTATTTTCCAATTTTTTGCTTACTTTGTTTGTATAGTTTCAATCTTACACAATACATTTCTTTATAAATACACTTACTCACTTTGTTGACAACAAAATCTGGTGAAATTAATTTAAAAATTGTTTAAAATCATTAATTATTCAATGGCACTGCAATGTACTGTGCTCAAATAATACTGTTGTACTCTTCTAAGTATATCGATTTGATCCAAGTATATCGATTTACGAATTCAACCCAGCGCCCAGAGTGAGAGAGAGACAGAGAGAGACAACTGCACAGGTATCAGCCTTATTTCAATCAGATCTTAAAATCGATAGCTTTTGACATTTGTTACTGCGTTTGATTATTTTGTATATACTTACAAAACGTATATTACAAGAAATAATAAATTAATTATTTAAAATTCGCAAGTTTTAATGGCTATAAAATTCATTTCAACGATATTTATTCATTTTCCATTTTAATTATAAGAATGGAAAATTTAATGCAAATTTCTTTTCAACTATAATATAGATAAGAGTGTAAATTAAATTTTTATTTACAATTTGTAGCGGAAAAATGATTTTTTATAAAGAATATTTTAAAATCAAATTTGAAAATAAATAATTGATAGATTTGTAGCCATTGAAACAAGCGAGAAAAGTAGTATAAAAATTTAATATTTTGACTTTAAATAAGAAAATAATAGCTATATTTGGAAAGGTCGTTTAATTTAATCTTAGAAGAATTCTAAGAATAACTGAAAAAAAATTATAAAAACTATTATTGCTAGTATTTTTTAAAATTTTTTGAAAATCCTACAAATTACCATTTTAACCCATTTTTCCTCATTTTCATGCAAAAAGTTCTTTTTTTGCAGATTTAAAAAAATTCTAAAAAATTCCAAAAATATTTTTGAACATTTTTTTTTGCAGTCACTCTTAGAATTGTGTGAAGAATTTTTCTGCATCAAAATATTCTTTTCAAAAAAACGAAGAAAAAAGTTGAAAAAGTAGACTTTTGCGAAAATTCAAAATATTCCATGGGTACTCAATGGGTTAAGGAAATTTTTGCATCATTCGAACAAAAATTAAATGACCTTTCCAAATATATATAATGAGCTATTATTTTCTTATTTAAAGTCAAAATATTAAATTTTTAAGGGTGTGTAAAGTGTTTCTTGACAAACTGTATATAATTTACACATTAATCGATATGCAGTTATCGACCTAAATGTGAAACAGAAATCGACGTTAAATTTGAAAAGAGTTACGAAATACTGCGATGTGGAACGTATTGTAGTTGTTGCTGTTGCTGTCATGAAGTTCGTTGTACTGGGTGCTGCTGATACAGGGTGTGTCTTTGCCTCTGTCCCTGTCTCGATGCGTTAATCGATGCAATCGATGCTATCGATGCAATCTCACGGACTTCATGTTTCCTCTCCCGCTTCCTGTTTCTGTCTGTCCGTCTGTTTCGATTTCTGTTGTTGTGACAGCGGGTGTTGTTGTTGTGATGGATTTGTGCTCGATTGGAAGTGAATATCACCATTAATCAGACGTTGTTGTTGTTGTTGTTGTTCGCTCTTAACAACGACACTGGTGTTGTTGTTGTTGTTATTGACAGCTGTTGTTGTTGTTGCACTGTTGGTTGCTGCCACCGACGCAGCGAGACGAAATGCCGCCTCTGTGTGGGATCGCAAAATGGCCTCGGCCTGTTGATGCATCCGCAGCGCCGTCTCCGGATTCGGATGCGGATGCTGGCCGTGTTGACCGTGTTGACTGTGTTGACTGTGTTGACTGTGGCCAGCACCAACAACAACATGTGGATGCGAACTGGGCGTCACCGCGTGCTGCGAATAATTCGATGCCTGTAGGGATGGTAGGGATGGAACACGATTAATCATATGATACAATGATACACAATAATCGATTCTTTTGCTGCCATTGGCGATTTAATAAGAGTTATGAGAAACTGGATAAACTTTTACTTTCAATTTTTATTTAAAAATTTTAGAATAAAAGTAATTTTTATTATAAAAATTCATTATAAAAGATATTTTTCAATTTTAATTATAAAAATTGAAAATAAAAATTATTTATCAATTTTTATCATAAAAGTTTTTTTATTATAAAAATAACTTTTATTTTCAATTGCTAAAATAAAAATTGAAAATAATAGTTAAATTATAATTTTTAAATAAAAATTTAAATTTAATTATTATTTTATATTTTTTTTATTTAGATCGAAATAAAAGAGTTTTCATTTAATTTTTTGGATAAAAATCAACAAATAACTTTTATTAAATAATTTATATTTTAAAAACTATAATAGTTACGGTCCCTGGTAAAATGTGTTGCGATTGATTGAAACACTAATCGATTATTCGATCAGGGAAACACACATAGAGATTTTATTCCAAAAAAAAAGTAGCAAAAATATATTTGAAAATCTATTTTTTGCAGTTACTCTTAGAATTGTTTAACAAAATTTTCTGCATTAAAATATTTTCTGTGACCTTTTTATTGATGAAAATAACGTTAACGATAACGGCTCAAATAAGCCTTAAATGTCAAAATTTGACCTGCATACTTTAATCTGCGAGCCAGAGCCCCTAGTTAAAATAATAAATATTTATTCGATTTATTATATTCCCATAAAATTAGAATAATATTCAACTTAAAAACATAATTTCTTAATATTTATTAATTTAATGGGAATAACATAAATCGCAAAAATGGTCGCTAAAAAAAAATAACTAAAAACTATCTCTAAAATATTGAATAGCGATAGTTTTTAGATAGTTTTTAGCGAGCATTTTTTTGATTTATTTTAACTAGAATTAACTAAATTAATTAATAAATATTAAGAAATATTAATTTGTTTTGCTATACGATTATTTTTATTTTTTGTCGATTAATTGCAATTAATAATCGCGTGGCTTAAATAAATTATATGATTCAATAATCGATTAACACATTT
>JBAMBJ010003977.1:0-26509 GCA_037043495.1 Drosophila recens
TTGACAAACTGAATGTCTGAGGAGCATTTCCCAAATAGTCTAAGCAGTAAGTACTAGAAGACTAAAATATTAATATTCAGTTCGTATATTGAGACTGCTTCTGTTTATTATTGATATGTCCTTCTGTCCAGCTCAACTCTTAACGTTTCCAATTTTCTCAATATTTACCTTTTTACCTTCAGCTGGAAAATGGTTAATTGTCACTTGGTTTCATTTGAACCGTCGCGTAACTGTTTTGACAAATTAAAAACCTTTTTATATTTTTTTTTTATGTTTCTTATTTTATTATAATTTCTTAAGGTTCATAGAACATATATAGTAAATCAAAATAAACAAGGTCCATTCATTGGGTTCAACTATTTGTTAAAAATAAAAAACACATACGTTTAGTTATATTTGTTGTTTGTTTGTTTGTTTGTTTGTTTTTTTTGTCAAAACAGTTACTTGACATATTGTATGTAGACGTATTTTTGGTATATATAGTATTGTAATATATATATAATTATTTTATTGATTGCACCTTTTTAAACAGTTGAAATGACCTTTGCATCTTCTTGTTGTTTTTGTTTACTAGTTGTCATTAAAATTAAATTAAATTGAGAGATAAAATACCTATAAACATTTATGTTTGTATATAAATATAACATGCAAGTTACACACATTACATTCCAGCTTAAATTCAAATTCAATTCGCAGTATACTCATATATGTATGTAGTATGTATGTATGCATGTGTTTAGTTTAGGCAGGACGTGTTGTTGTTCTCACACACACACACACACACACACACACACACACACACACACACACACATTGTTAGTAGGGAAATCGGTGTACTTAATTAGATAAAGATACATTCACTCGTAGTTCATATATGAAAAGAGATACATACATATTCTATCTTATTTAATTCTCGACAAATTCGTTTAGTTTTCGATACTCTTATATACGTATTTATGAAAATTATAAGTATTTTTAATATTAACACAGCAGCATTACTTCGATGTTGCGAAGCTTGCACTTCCCCCCTGCACAGTCAGCCACGAAAGTATCTGAACTCTGAAAATCAACTAACGAATATACACTGTACTAATAATCACATATGTATCGTTCACTGTGCAAGAGTCTGGCAAGTATTGGCATATTTAGTAGTTTTGTTTTTTACATTTACATATTGCACTTGTACTTATATGTATGTACATAGTATGAGAAGACACATCCATACTAAACATGAACTAGAGAGACTTTATTTCAACGTTTGAGTATTCCGAAATTGTGGAAATTAAATCAAATTACAAGTGATAGATTCACATTAAATTATACCATGTTAAATATTAAATATCTGTGTTGTGAAAACCATCTCCAAATACAATACAAATAAATAAGCTGATCTCAGATAATTGTATTAATGTGTTTGAGTTTCAATTACGATCAAATAGAATGAGAATAATATACAATTTAATTTAAAAAAAACTGAGTGTCTTTTCTATTTCTAATGGTTAAACCACTGTATCAAAATTAAAATTAAAATTCAATAAATTAAGAAGCAAGTCCATTTATATTAAAAAGGAAAGGAGATCAGCTTTAAATAAATAAACGAATAATAAACAGAGAAATTTGCAATACGAATTGTTGATTGAAGTTGTAAAATGAAAGTCTAAATGGTCTACTTAAAGTCCCCTCTGATCTCGTTGCTAGTCTTCTGATCTTGTGTGCCTAGTTACTATAATAGTTGTAGTTGATAGAACGTTTATAACTTCTTAAGTTTCGAGTCTATTTTGATATATCGAATGAATGTACGTATGTATGCATGTGTGTGTTCTTCGGATGTTGTTAATTAATTTGTATATTATATATTGGTTAGATTTGTACACAGAAGAGTACTACTATCATTATCATGTAAAAGAGCAATCAATCTACATAAATACATAAGTAAGTATATAGTTAGGTATTTACTTTAACTTTAATTGATGTAAACATACTATGTATAGTACATATGCAAGTAATTAATGATAATGTCCGATTTTGTGTATGCTTATCGAATAAATTTATTAGGCGGAGTCTTTGGTTATCTTATTTTTACTCGTTAAATCTATTAAGATAAACTATAAAAATGTATATAAACGGCATTGCCGGAGATTGCTGAATATTGCAGGGCGCGACGGCGGGGGGATTCGACTTCCAATTCGAGTGTTTACTGTAGCTGTTGCTGCTGGAGTTCGAGTTGCTGTTGCTGTCATCAGAATCCACTGTACCCGCTAATGTCGGACGGCTTGAGGCGCTCAAAGACGCTCAAATGGTGCGGCGTATGGCCATGATGTGGATGCGCATGTGGATGTGGATGCGGATGATGAGGATGCGGATGTGGGTGCGGATGTGGGTGCGCATGTGGATGATAGCCCGGATAGTTGCTCTGCTGGCCGTAGTGTGCGTACGGATAATTGGGACTCGGCACATGCAACGTTGCTCCTCCTCCTCCCGCGCCCTGCATCCCGTAACCATACTCGGGACTTGTTGCCGCATGCTGGGCGCCATAGGGTGCTCCATACATGGAGTTGACAGCCATGTGCGATGTCAAATGCGCATGCTCCATGTACATTTGTGGATGGGGATGGGGGTGTGCATGGGGATGCGGATGGGGATGCGGATGTGGATGTTGATGGGCATGTGGGGATGGCATATGATGCTGGTTGGCGGCTTGAGTATTGCCGCTGCTGGCTTGAGTTGCTGCTGCCAAGGCGGCGCTGATCAAGTGATTGGCATGTGGATGCGGATAACCAGTAGAATATCCAGCTGATGCTCCAGCTCCTCCTCCTCCAACGATGCCGCCAATGCCTAAACCGTTTTCTGGCCTGTTATCGCTCGATGTTGAAGATGCCGCCAGGTTGCTCACGGAGAAATTGTTGCTGTTGACGTTGCTGTTGTTGTTGCTGCTGCTGTTGTTGTTGGCCTCCGACTGGGATTCATTGTCGTTGTCAGGCGGCAGACAACGCTTTTGCTGCTGCTGCTGCTGTTGTTGCTGCAAACCCAATAAACGATTCTCGACCGCTGCCGCCGCTGCAGCAGCTGTTGCTGATGAAATGTTGCTGGTGTCGTGTTCACTTATCGCTGGTATTTGATCCACCAGCGACTCTAAGCCGGACAGACTCTTCCGGGAGACATCGGTAAGAACTTGTGCCTGATTATTGCTCATGTGTTGCTGATGCTGCTGCTGCTGCTGATGTTGCTGCTGCTGATGTTGCGACAGTTGTGGATGCGGCGACATATAGGATCTGCTCGTGCTGTGCTCGTCGTAGCGCGGCCAATCCGCCTGCTGTTCCGGCTGATAGTGCAGCGGATTGCCCAAAGGATTGCCCTGTGGATAGGGATGGCACGATTAATCATATGATACACAATAATCGATTATTTTGCTGCCATTGGCGATTTAATTGTAGCGTTAAATGCAGGGACCGCAAAAAAGAGTTATGAGAAACTGGATAAACTTTTATTTTCAATAAAGAATAAAAGTGATTTTTTAATTTTAATTATAAAAGTTGAAAATAAAAATTATTTTTAAATTTTTATTTTAGAAATTGAAAGTGAAAGTTATTTTTAAATTTTTATTTTAGAAAATTAAAAATTTAATAAATTTAAAAATTATTTTTCAATTTTTATTTTAGAAATTGAAAGTAAAAGTTATTTTTAAATTTTAGTTATAAAAATTGAAAAAAAAAGTTTCTTTATTATAAAAATTTAAAAATAACTTTTATTTTCAATTGCTAAAATTTTTAAATTTTAGTTATAAAAATTGAAAAAAAAAGTTTCTTTATTATAAAAATTTAAAAATAACTTTTATTTTCAATTGCTAAAATAAAAATTGAAAATAAGAGTTAAATTACAATTTTTAAAAACAAATTTAAATTTAATTATTTTTTTATGTTTTTAAATTTAGATCCCAAAATAAGAGATTTCATTTAATTTGTTGGATAAAAATCAACAAATAACTTTTATTTAATAATTTATATTTTAAAAATTATAATCGTTACGATCCCTAGTAAAATGTGTTGCGATTAATTGAAACACTAATCGATTATTCGATCAAATAATTGCCAACATTTTTTCAGGGAAACACATGGAGATTTTATTCCAAAAAAATACTAGCAAAAATATTTTTGAAAATTTTTGTTAGCAGTTACTCTTAGAATTGTTTAACAAAATTTTCTGCATCAAAATATTTTTTGTGAAAAATCGAGGAAAAAAGTTTTGAAAAAGTAGACTTTTACATAAATTTGAAATTCATAAAATAATAAATTTATAATAATATTTATTAATTAATTAAGTTAATAATGATGTGCAATTTTAATAATATTCAACTTAAAAACATAGATTCTTAATATTTATTAATTTAATGGGAATAACATAAATCAAAAAAATTCTCGCTAAAACTATCGAAAAAGGCTCGCTAAAAACTCATCACCAAATTAGATATCAATTATTAATTTAATGGGAATAAAACAAATGAAATTGATTTATTTTAACTAGGGTTAACTAAATTAATTAATACTTTAAAAAACTATAACAAATATTAATCATTTGATTAAACGATTATTTTTGTATTTTTCGTTGATTAATTGCAATTAATAATCGCGACGCTTAAATTAGTCATATGATTCAATAATCGATTAATAAATTTCTTTTTGCCATCCCTACCTGTGGATAGTGCGTGACGGGAACAGGAACAGGAACAGCCACGGGCGAAGATTGCGACTTCTGGGCGGATTGCTGTTGCTGCTGCTGACTCGGCGACAGCCATTGCTGATAGTGCTCATCTCGAGTTGCAGCTGTCTGATCCTGATTGGGCGGCTCAAAGTCAACCACGGTACACATAATATTGGGCGAGCTGGGCGGCGGTGTCTCGCCCAGATGCGGCTTCGCCTGACCCGGATCCACCTGCTGCCCACCAGGCACTGGGGGAGTGTGACCATGTGAGTGCTGAGTGTAGCTGCAGTTGAGAGCAGCTGGCGAGGCCATCGGCGATGCGGACGCCGTGTACAGTAAGTGCGAGGGAGGCGGCGTGTTGTACAGACTCGGAGGCGCCTGCTGGTGGCTGCTGCCCTGGGGCGATGCTGTGCTGTGCTCCATGCTGTGCATGCTGGACATGAGTGTTGTTGTGCTGCTCTGTTGCTGTTGCTGTTGTTGCTGCTGTCCGCCCGTCTCCGTCTTCACTGCACCCGCTCCCGCTGGCGTCAGCATATTGTCCATGCTGGGCTTTAGTTTTTTCGGTCTGCCTCTTTTCTTTTTCGTCGGCGTTTCTCCTCCGCCTCCTACTCCTCCTCCTGGACTGCCCTGGGTTGCTGCCATCATGGACAGGTTCAATATATTATTAAAATCATGCTGGGGCATTTGGTGACCAGAACCACCAAGGGATGGAGGCATTTTGTTTCCATTTCCGCCGGCCACCAACATTTCCTGCTCTTTAATCTTCTTCGGCCGACCGCGTTTCTTTTTCTCCGGTGGCGCCTGATTCGGTTGCTGATTCGTGAATACGGACAAATAATTTTGCTGTGCTCCCATCGCTCGCATCGATTCATCGTAAATGAATCCATCGCGAGGAATAACATTGTTTAGATTCGTATTGAACTCGGAGACGCCTTCAATATTATTATTATTATTGCTGCTGCCATCGACGAGACTATCGGCAAACATGAGACTAGATTGCTGCTGTTCCTCCACAGATCCATGCTGATCCATCGCATCGGGATTGGGATTTAGATTCGGATTGGCATTGGTGTTATCATTGGGATTGGCCTTGAGTGGCTGCTCCTGCTGTGTCTGCTGCTCACAGCACTGTCGAATCCGTTGCTCCGTAAAAACGCATTCCGATTCATCCATATGCGGTATTTGGCCATTGAGAAAGTCACGAAACTTCTTCAGAGCCGCATAAAATGGAACCTTGTCCGCCGCACGCGGCAACTGCGCACAGCGAGCCGACGATGAAGGCATTACCCAGACATACTGCAATTAAATAAATTGTAAAATGTTTAATTTCGTTTATTATAAAAATACACAACTGTTCGGTTCGCAATCTCACATAAGAATGTTTCAGCGGACAGAAAAGAAAATGTTTTCGCAAAATAATTAAAACGATTTAATTTAAAATTATTTATAATATTTTAATTCATGATTATTCTTTTCATTCTTTTCTGAAAGCAACAATGCAAGATTTGTTCTTGTTTTGCCAGCAACGGAATGTGCAAAATTTGTTTGTGTAATTGGCCAATGTGCGCCAGAAGCTTACCAATGTGTATTCTCACACACTTCCCATATCCTATGTGCAAAACAAAAACAAATGTGCGTTGTGTGCATATGCGATGGGCATCCCTGCTGTAGTGCTCAGTATTTCAAAAATCTACGCTTTCAAATCAATATACGAGTGAATGATATACTCGTATTTATGTACACAAGTACTTACGGTATCAGTGCCATCGACGCGATCGGGCTGCCGACCAAAATGAAACTCCTTTTTGCCCGAAAATACTTCGAATATCAGTTTGCCGTTGAAAACGGCGACTTTGGGGCGATGGCGCTGAAGTTTCTCGAGCAGAATGCGACTGCCCTCCTTGATTTCCTTGCGTGTCAGATCCGCAGATCCTTTGGTGGCACGCGCCACCATGTTGGTGAATCCAATGCCGTGCTTCAACAGCGTGTGATCATCATCGGCGCTCATCTGCTCCTGGGTGAGTCCCGATAGGTAGAGACACTTCCAGAAGTGGTTGCCCGGCCCGGCGTAATGATGGCCCTTGTATGCCGCAAACAGACCCGGATTAATGCCAACCTGAAATATGCAGAGAGTTTAAATGTAATTATTGAACGGCAATTGTAAATTGATTGATTGCATTACTTTACAAGCTTTAGCATACGAAATTTACAACAACTCACTATAACGATATCTAGATTATCACACAGATGGTCGGGAATAGTTCGCTTGATGACCTCCGACTCAGACATGCCGTTAAACCGATCGTGCTTCTTGCGCTCCTTCGGTTTCATGGCCAACATCTCACCAGTCATCAGATTCCTGCTGCCACAATCATTGTCGGCGCTGTAAATAGCGTAACATACTCTGTTATATTACATATGTTATAATATATTAACAGTTTGGCTGATTAATTAATGTTTAATTTAATTTATACGTTCAAAACAATATTAGATCAGAGCATTTGATATTCGGCGATAGGGAGAATATATCGAGCCCTATTTGCGACAATAACGTATGCGCCATTTTCCGAAATTTTTTTCTTATGCCAATATGTTTATAAACACCACCCGCATCTGCACCTAAAATATTACATTTTTATTTTATATATTTACGGAGATATTGACCTGTGAATAATAACGTAAGCGACAAATGACACGAAGAAATCAACTTAACGAAACCTAAAAAACTCTCTCCTGTAAAATTGCGTTTTGGCGCATACGTTATTGTCGCAAATAGGGCTCGATATGTATAACATACAAATATATAACATACACTGTAAATAGCGTAACATACTTTGTTATACTATATATGTTATAATATATTAACATTTTGGCTTTTAAATTATATTTATTCGTTCAAATCAATATTAGATTAGAGCATTTGATATTCGGCGATAAAGAGCATATATATGTATGTATAACATACAAGTATATAACATACACTGTAAATAGCGTAACATACTCTGTTACCGAATATAACATACTCTGTAGATTTGATTGATTTCTTAGTTTCACATTATTTTGATAAATATTTATTCCGAAAGATAAGATTAAAACTTGATTTAAAATGAATCCCTTTTCTTTTTTGAAGAGTACTCACCACTGGTCAGAAACTGGAACCATCTGCATGTTGTTGCCGGCAATTAGCTTCTTCTTGCGACCCCGACGCTTTGGCACTGGTCCCGGGACTGATCTGGGATTCAAGTCGCTGGTGGAGTTGTCGGCATCCAGCGAGTGTCGACTGGTGTCCAAATCATGGGCATCTGCAAAGGATTCGCTGTTTGGCAGATGCTGTTGGGGCTGCTGTTGCTGCTGTTGTTGCGACAGCAGCAGCTGTTGCTGCTGCTTGAAAATATCGTTTGATTCGACGCTTGTTGCTGGAATTGAGGCGGATGCGGCTGCCGATGGCGTTGTGGGTACAGAGTCTGTGCCTAATCCGGCCTGGACTGGAGCGGGTGTATAGTTCGAGACATTGGAAGTGGATGGCGGTGCTGTCCCATCTGGCGACAGCATGTGCATCTCCTCACCCATGAAACTGTAGGGATCGTTCATCAAACCATTGCCACCATCCCTCTGAGCAGAAGATATCGAAAGATGGGCCAGAGCATCTTGCGCATTCGACGCCTGAACCTGCGGACTATGCGACGTTGATGGATCTGCTTGATTTTGATTCTGATTCTGAATTTGATTCGGAATCTGGTTCTGATTCAATTCGTCCGGCTTGCTCTGAGCCACAAGCCCAAGACCAGCACTGTGGTGCATCTGATGCTGCGGTGTTATCGAATGAATCGACGAACTGTGCGAATTGGGCGTCAGGACATCGCCGGCACTCGTTTCATAGCCATCATCCTGGTTCTCCGGCTTGGCATTGCTGGGCGAGAGGGTTCTGTGCAACAAAATAAGTACAAAAATCGAATGAGTATTAGAATTCCATGATTTGTTTAATGCCTAATATTTGGATTTATTTTTAAGTACTAATATGAAAAATAAAAACAAAATATATAAGATAAAAATTGAAAATATGATGTAGACTTGAAGGATTTGCGACAAATGATAAGCTAATTATATTAAATTTAATACTTCACAGTCATAAAAAGCAGAATTAATTAAAGGAAAGTTTGTGGTCGATTTTGTTACTGCTTTAAAGAAGCGGTGGGCGCGCAGTGGCTCCGGGAGCAGCAGCTGCTCCCAACTTAGGTGGACTCTAATAGGGCTGTTGTTGTAGTGCTTCCGAATTCAGAATTCGTGCCCACCGCTTATTTAAAGAAATTCCACTGAGAATGGTAAATTAGAATTGCGAAAAAAACATTTTTTGATGTTCTTAATTACTTTTTTCTTTACTTGTCCATAAATAAAAATACAAAATAATAATTAATATTATATTCTAATGATTTTCATAGAAACAAAACAAAAAATACTAAAACAAAATTGCTAAAATACACTTTTTTTTACTTTCCAACAACTAATCTAAGTTTTACCTTGTTTTATATAGATTTCATGGTTATATAGAGAATAATCTTTTTTATTATTATTATTTAATATTTATTAATATTTATTATGATTTATTATTATTTATTATATTATTATTTATTATTATTATTTATTATTTAATATTTTTCTAATTTTTTTATTCTTCTAATTTTTTATTAAATTTGTTATTTCTGGTATCTGCTTACATAGAATTTTTATGTTAAATAAAAGTTTATTTATAATAAAAGATCAAAACAAGAGTTGTTTTATGATACTTTAATAAATATTCAGAAATTTAAATAATTTTTTATTTTTTGACCAGAAATCTTTTTTTTTAACATTTACTTTGTAAATTCAAATCAATTTCACAAATTGTAATAAAAAAAATAAAGACCCGAAAACAAATGTCATACTTTACTCACAGTTTGTAAGCTGCGCTGGGATCCTCATGAAACTCGTCCATCATAAGATCATGATATGCTTCCTGCATTTGTTGTTGCTGTTGCTGCTGCTGCTGCTGCTGTTGTTGTTGTTGCTGCTGTTGTTGTTGTTGCGGATGAGGAACTCTTTGTTGGATCGCCTGCTGTTGTTGTAAATGTGTCTGAATCTCCTCCTGATGCTGAAGCACCTGTTGATGTTGTTGTTGCTGTTGCTGATGTTGTTGCTGATGATGTTGTTGCTGCTGTTGCTGTAGTGGATGGGACTGATCTGGATGATGCATGGCAAATAGCTGATCATGCGAGTAATGTTGACTGTAGTTTGCATAATGAATTGGCTGCTCATGAATATTTTGCTGGTGTAAATTATGAAGATGTTGTTGTTGTTGTTCTTGCTGCTGTTGTTGCTGGAGATGCTGCTGCTGCTGTTGCTGGTGATGCTGCTGTTGCTGCTGCTGTTGGTGGTGTTGATGTTGCTGCTGTAACATTTGTGCATACATTGTCTGTTGCTGCTGTTGTTGCTGCTGCTGCTGTTGTTGACCAAAATGTTGCTGTGCTAAATTATGATGATGATGTTGTTGTTGTTGGTGTTGCATTGCTGGCAGCATTTGTCCAAAACCAACAGCTCCAGGCAATTCCTTTTCGATTTGCAATAAAAGCTCGGCGGGATGTGGTTGTTGTTGTGGCTGGTGTTGCTGCTGTTGATGATGTTGTTGTTGATGATAAATATCCGATAGATAGCTAATAGATTGATCTGTATCGTTGCTTAAATGTAATCGCGAGAGATTCTCATCTGTCATTTGTGGATGGTTTTCTCCTCCTGGACTAATCGCATCTTTGTATTCATCATGTGGTGCCCAGATTGTTGCTGTTGTTGCTGCTGTTGCACGCCTGCTGCTGCTGCTGTCTGTTGTCAAAATATCACCCGTTGTTGCTGTTGCTGTTGCTTGTAAATTACTAGGAATTCTCACATTCAAACTGGAGGAGGAGGAGTCTGTGGCACAACCATTGGTTTTATTATCATTTAAATTCGCATCAAAATGTAATGCTGTCGATCCTGCTGTGGATCCTGTGGAACCCGGTGCAGGCACAACCAATTCAACGCTCGTGACCAACGCCTGCTCGGGTGCAATATAGGCGTCATCGTCATCTGTCGTCGTCGTCGTCGTCAAGCGATCCGCAACTTCATCTTCTTCCGTCTGCTCCCGATCGCGATCGCTGCTGACCAGAGACTTAATCTCTTCTTCGGCAGAGTTATCCACAATAGCATCATTGATGCTCAGCATTTCGACTGGAGGTTCACATTTCGTTCGATCCTCATTTTCGCTGCGTTCGAATATGGCGTTTGTGTGATCCTCCTGCTCCTCCTCCGGCTCTACCTTCTCATCCTCATCATCATGGGCATCATTCTCATCATCCGCACTCGCATCACTTTTCTTTCGTTTGTGATCAACTGCTGCAGGATCAAGATCAGGATCATGCGATTTCTTAATATTCTTGTATGGCCTAACGATATCACTAACGATCTCACTATTTGTTCGATCTGGCAACGCTAACTGCGCTGTTTCTGTTGATGCTGGCGAAGCTGGTTGTTTCGGCGTTGCCAGATTATCCTCAGTTGCCACATTTGAAGCCATCCCAGTGACAGTAACTGTGACTGTGAATCTATCTTTAAGTTGCGCTTTCAGCCGATAACGATAGCGATAACGATAAATTGTTATAGCTCTTTTAGGAAATTCTCTTACTGCTATTGCCGTTATATCTAGTGTTAATGTGAAGGAACTACTTATCAGCGGGATGTTCTTTTGCACAATTCTTTCCACTTGCATTTCCCTTTTGAATTAAGCTTCTTTAACCATTAAGTTGCAGTTTCCCTGTTCCCTGCAGTTACCGCTTTTATTGGCAATTCCAGACTAAATTATAGCATCGAATCTGTAAAGGAAATGTTCATTATCAAAATGGTTTCGCTTGGTTGAAAAAAAAAACAGCTAAAATTACAAAATTCTATATGCAAATACAGTTGAAATTCCCCAGCTCGAATCACCATTATCTAAAGCAGTGGTGGGCACGCAGTGGCTCCGGGAGCAGCGGCTGCTCATTAAGTTCGAGTTGGAGAGAAATACGAGTTTTAGAAGTTCGAGTTATGGAAGTTCAACTGTAGTATCAATTTAAATGAATAGTAAGCTGAAATATGTACACAAAAATGTTCATGCTAGTGACGAAAGCATCGCGAAGAGTGCTAGCTTAGCGGGAAAACGCGGAAATCCCACAATATTGAAAGCACAGAAGCTATAGATATGTTCTATATACCGTTGGAAAGATATTTTTAAGAGCTCTTAGGCTATTTGTGGAATGGTTTATACAGTGAACCACAAATGTCTTCATACAGCATAAATTTGTCAAATTTGTGTATAGTAAAGATGTTTTGATGCGGGTTTCTTATATTAATTTTTTATTCAAATAAATCCCGTTCTAATGATGCAAAAATTTTAACTTATTAAGTACCCATCGAAAATTTTGAAGTTTAAAAAAAGTCAATTTTTTAACTTTTTTCCTCGATTTTTTCCAAAAAATATTTTGATGCAGAAAAATTCTTCAAACAATTCTAAGAGTGACTGCAAAAAAAAATTTTCAAAAATATTTTTGCTAGCATTATTTATAATTTTTTGAAAACTGCAAAAAAGCCAATTTTTGTGTGAAAAGTACATTATATTATAAATTACATTTTATATTGTTTGTCACAAAATTGGAGATCAGAAATTTTGAACGACTCTCACTTTGTAAAGAGTTTCTTTTTCTTTAAAAGATATTAGACAATTTTGATTTTCTTACGAAATTAATAAGAATTTAATTACTTGAGTAACTGTACATATGCAAGGACATTTCGATGGCGACTTTAAGAATCCTGCGCATTGAAGGCTACAATTCGACAATTCGAGCAATTTCTCAGTAGTTTATAGATTTCATGGGTTCTATTTGAATGTTTAGATACATAAATATGGTGGCAGCATTTAGATACCTACATACATACATATACTAACTATATGTATCTAGGAATTGCGTTAGAATAAAACGATGTAGGTATATGTATGAACAATTTAATCGTATATGTATAAACAAAAGTGTGTAGGCTATTAGCCTTTATACATATACATATCTATTTACATACATGTGCATGTATGTTTTGCTTGTATGTATGTGTGTACGTATGTATGTAGGCCCACACAATCTAACCATAGGGAGATGCGTCGATGCAACATGCTCCAGAGCAAACCAACAAACAAACAGACAGACAGGCCCTGTTCAAACTGTTTTTGAGCCTACGCCGAACATACGAGCATAGATACGAACATACATACATACATACATATATATGCATGCATGCATTGCTCATATGTACACACATACATACTATATATACGCAATATACCCGTATTGCAATATTCGAGGCTGGCTCTCAGCTCAGTTCTATCAAGTGCATTAGTTTTTTGTGTGCGCTTTTCGTTAGTTGTTGTTTCTATTTCAGATTTCGCTACAACCTCCCACCTACCACCACCCACAACCCTCCAAAAGCAATCCCTTTTCATCCAAAACCAAGCTGAAGCCCACATCATTCGGACTCTCTGCCCATCTGCATATAATATATGTATTCACTTATGTACTCGCATATAAATGTATTATGTATGTTCACACAAATCTATCAGATACTGATAGATAGATACATAGATAGCAAATTGTTGCCTTTCCAAAAAATTAGCCAAGAAAAAGTCAATCTTCACCTTTTCTATACATAATTATAATTCAGCGATGGGCACGCAGTGGCTCCGGGAGCCAGCGGCGGCACCTAACTTTAGATTTCGTGCCCACCACTGTTATAATTTATAAACTACACATATTGTCTAGTTGTGTTCAAAAGTATGTCAAATTTGTAATTATTGCATATTAGTGATTGTTTGTTAAAGGCAAGTCAATACAAATTTTAAAAAATAGTATTTTATAAAATTTTTTTGAAAATTGCTAAAACGCCACTTTTTGCGTGAAAAGTAGGAAAAAGGGGTTAAATAGTAATTTTTAGGTTTTTTAAAAAAATTATAAAAAATATAAGCGAAAAGATTTTTGAAAATTTCTTTTTGCAGTCACTGTTAGAATTGTTTCAAGAATGTTTTTGCATCCCAAAATTTTTTGGAAAAAATCGAGATAAAAGTTTGGAAAGTGGACTTTTTTTAAAATTCGAATATTTCAATGGGTATTTAATGGGTTAAGGAAAGTTATGCATCATTCAAACGGAATTTAAATGACCTTTTCAAATATATTTTTTCAATTTGAGGACTTGACTTACAATAGCTGTCATAGTAAAAGAAAGAGTGCACCTAATGATTTGTCCATGAGTGTATATTACTTAAATTAATTGCCTTTTATCAGTGAACAAGAAGTTTACTTAATTTTGAACTCTGCATGTTTTTTTCTTGTCCTAACTCTAATGTTTTGATTAATTCGCGGTTTATGGATATTGGGAAATTCGCCTCGGCAGAGGAAAACTCTCTTCTATAAATTCAAGTTTGGACGGAAGTTAATTTGATTCATTTTAATAATAATACAGCTCAAAAATATGTTGAAGAAAGTAATTATATAAAGGTGCTATTGTGGAGAATGCTCGACTAAGAAATACCCTATTACTACTTAAGGTATTTGCTGTAATTATCTGGTTGTGATACAATACTATATTCCTGGCAGATCGGGACTAACGTAAATAAATTGTTCCCTCGTTTTTTTGGTCTATAAATTCACAAGATTTAACGGGATGCATATTCAAACTTACATATGTTTGCAATTAAAGGTAAATATATACACAAGTATATAGGAATAAGCTATGTTATGCATGTTTCAATGTGCACGGTATGTATTCGTTATAGCGAACGAGCACAAAAGCAATGAGAAAATTGAGTCAGACGATGACGATGACGATGAGAGCAAAAGCAAAAGCAAAAGCAAAACCAAAGCCCAGAAGCAGCAGCTGCATCCACACACACATCCACATCCAGCACGTATACGTATATGTACGTATACGTGTATGTAGTATAAAAGCTAATACACAATCGAAGCATGGAAGAACAGCTGCATTCGGCACTGTAGCGAACAGTGGTACAGGATACCATTCAACTTTGGCAGGTAAATGTTAAAAATAAAATTTGTTTCTCATTATTTCTGTTTTTGGTAAACTAATATTTAAAACTCATACTTAATTCAATTAATGTATTTTACAAGTTTTTATTGTTCGTATAGCATAATTCTCTTTTAGTTTGCTAATTTATGTATTTTAAAATATGTTAATCTTTTAGCTTGTCAAAACAATTTCTCGACTACTGTATGTACATGTAATTTATGCATCAAAAGTAAAAGTTTTGCATTTCATTAACATTGCCTTGCCTAATAATTAAAAATATGCAATATTTTTACATCTACAGAATCGACAAATATTTGTTTAAATTTTAAATTTAATTAATGTCGTGTATTTCAAAGTTCGAACTCTGAAGAAATTTGGATTTAAAGCCCACGGCCTTTAGGCGCTATACCAACTGGCCCTTCTCTTCCTCTCCCTCTCTCTCTTTGTTTGTGTGTGAGTGAGTGTATCTCTCTCGCTCTCTCTCTCTCTATTTTCGGGAGAGTTGTCGACGTTGTTGCTGTTGTTGTTGTTGTTGGCGCATCAGCGACTGTGCAATGTGCACATTGAACAAAACGTCCAAAAGCAACCAATGTATAAACGTATGTATATATGTACATATGTATGTATGTACGTATGTACGTATATACAACAACATATGTATGTAGAGATATTTGTACAATTGGATGAATGTATATCTATACAACACTACATACGCAGATATTGTTGTTGTTTTTTTGTTTTCGAACTCACATTTGCTCGTGCATAAGATTGTGTCTGTGTGTGTGCGTGTGTGTGTGTGTGTATGAGATTCCCCAATGCACAATGTTATGTGACCAACAGGCATGTTAGCTTGGTCAGTATACCTACACCCACATACATACTACACATACAAACACACATCTTTACATAGAGAACATAAATACATATATAGAACATGGATGGGGATAGATAAATCGAAAGAAAGTTATCGATATCGGTTATCGAAGTATTATTACTAAATTACTCTGTTTAAGTTGCTTCAAATCTGCAAATATCAATATAGATTTTCAGTAAATAAACTAAGAAAATAATCAGAAAAATATAATGGAGGAAAGGTAAATTTGAGTAATAAAAGCTCCAAAATTTTTGAATTTTTTGAATTTTTGCAAAAGTCTACTTTTCCAACTTTTTTCCTCGATTTTTCACAAAAAATTTTTTGATGCAAAACAATTCTTGGAGCAATTTTAAGAATAACTGCAAAAGAAAATTTTCAAAAATATTTTTGCTAGTAATTTTTGAAATCTGCAAAAAAGGCACTTTTTGTATGAAAATGACGAATAATTGCCTTTTAAGCAATTTTCAAAAAATTATCAAATATATTAGCGAAAAAATTTTTTAAATTTTTTTTTGCAATCACTCCTAAAATTGTTTGAAAAATTATTCTGCATCCCAACATTTTTTTTTAAAAATCGAGGAAAAAAGTTGTATAAAGTTGACTTTTTTTAAAATTCGAAAATTTCACTGGGTACTTAATGGGTTAAAGTTTTGCGTCATTCAAACGGAATTCAGATGACCTTACCAAATATATTTTTTAAATTTGAAGACTTGACTTACAATAGCTGTTATAGTAAAAGAAAGAGTGTACTTATTAATTTGGCCAGTAGTGTATATATATCGATGCTATGCTACTTTCACAATAATGAACAAACACGGTAGTCTACATTTGTTCCAAACGGAGCCGCAGCGAGCGCAGACTATGCATTGTAATACAAATATATATACACACACACACACACGTATTTAGATACAAACTTTGGTCATATATGTGCATACATACATACGCACACGTATGTAGATGTGGATGTGGATGTAACCCAACCGGTTCATGTGCTTATACATACGTACACGGTTTTCGTGTGTTTTCTGTTGTTTCACTAAAGTTCAACAAAGCTGGACAAATTGCTAAAATCTTAATGCTGAATATCGTATAGTATACTAGCCACCATATGGGTACCAACACAAGTCCTCTATTGCCACAATACAACACTACCTACAGTTGTTGAGCAAAACAAAATCCCAAAACCAGTTTAAGACGGTGCGACAGAGTCAGAGTCAGAGTCAGAGGTTCGGGGAAGACTTCGAGAACTAACGCGGCATTGGATTTACCTGTGATTCTCTTTAAAAGCTTTTAAAAATTGTTTGAAATACAGCATTTTCAATAATTCAACTTGCTCCCATTTCTAACCAGAAAGCATCGATTTTATTCTTGGGATAACTACTTTAACTACTCAACCGATGAAAACTAAATAAATAAATGACATAAACCACGTTTCCCTCAAGATAAGATGTTCTGAAATTGCCAGTAGTAAGTTTAATTGATGCTCAAATCAACAACAACAACCCTATTAAAGTCAACCTAAGTTGGGAGCAGCCGCTGCTCCCGGAGCCACTGCGTGCCCACCGCTGCTTTAAAGGCAACAGCTACAGGTGCAAAAATGTATTTGTCCCACATTTTGGCGGTTTTTGAGAAAACGCCCGTAACGATTTTTTTTTTATAATGTTCAATGCATTCAATGGTGGCAAAAACAAATTTTTGTATATGTATTTAAAACTATTCGTCACGAAATTGAATATTGGATAAAGAGTTTGTTTTTTTATCATAGGATAGATCTGTTGCCTTTAACATAATATTTTGTAGAGAAAACATATATCACTTATCGCAATTTTAGTGAGAAGAAATTAAGAATATTAATGATGTTTTTTAAAGCTATTGTCCATTTGAGGATTTCTTTTTTTCTTTTTGTTAAAGTGAACCAAGTCAAAAGACTAAGCCAGAAAGCAAATCAAACCTAAATTCCTAACCGAGCATTCTACAAAATGTATGTACTTTCATTCTAGAATCTAGATTGATACAAACTCAAACTATTTGATTACAAATCAATTCAGATTGCAAGCCGAAAGCACTTTATACCATAGAGAGGACACCTTCCTTGATTATTTCCCTATCGTAACGCATTTTCAACTTTATTCCGTAAATGTCCAAGATTTTATACTCGAAATATTGAAGATACCGACTTGTTTTCGATTTACAAGCAGCAGAAGATATTCAAAATAAATACCAAACTTTTTACAGTATTGAACAATGCAAAACATAAATTTGGTTAAAAATTAATTGGAAAATTAAAGGTGGAACGGCAAAAGTTAGGAAGGTCTAACGATTTAGTAAACAAATTTTTTCGATTTCGGTATTTGCACTTTTCCTAATGCAATTAACAAACAAAAAACGCAGAATTTATCGATTCATTTATACTTAATATTAGTTAAATACGAAGTGTAATACTAAAAAAACAATTCGCATAATGAAAATAAAAATTCCAGTTACTATTCGAACACCTGTATCTCAGAGATCTCAGATTGGTATGTACTCATAGGTTCCTCTAAATCTTTAAATTTTGGATAAATTATAGATAAAATTAAAGAATCAAAATCCAATTGGAACAATTTCAACATTAAATTTGAAAGTGTTAAAATTTAGCTGATTCCAAAAAGAACAGGGAAACTGAAAAAAAAAACAACTTTAAAAGTGATAATAATAACAATTAAATTATTTTATTTACAATAATAAACAATAGTAAAGATGTAGATAATGTCAATTACGGATAATGTTATGCAATATTAATCAATAATTAATTAGATATGCGTTTATGCACAGTATAAATTTATTCATAAGATTGATGTTGTTTGTTTTTAGAGAGTTTTCAGAGAAGTCGGTGATGAGATATAGTCAATATATTGAAATAAAATATTCGAATAATTTCCATTTTAAAAATATCGTAATCTGTGGTTTCATAAAAGTTAATTGAATTCTTTTAGCATTTTGGCGCCAATAAAATATTGTATATTTTATTATAAATTGTATATTTTATGAGAAATATCAAAGCAGGGGAATTCAATTGATAAACACTTGTGTGTTTTTAAATTATTTTCAATGTATTGAAACTCAAGACAGTTTCGAAACAAAATAATAATAATAATAAAAATAAAACTACATTGAGTGTACTACCAAAATCATGTGTGTGTTTTAAATAATTTGTTTTGATTGTATTCAGAGTATCTGTATGCATTTGTAGATATATGCGAGCACAGATACATTTTTAGCCATATATACTATATATGTCTATATGTATGTTCATATGCTTATGTATATGTCACTCGCCTATTTAGATACAAAAAACCAGACAGAGAAAGAGTACGAAAATAAAGATTCTATCGGCTTGTTGCTATACGTACATACATACATACATACATACAAACATATGTACTTATTATTTCTGTTTTGTGGTTTCAGCCAGAGATGCTTTAGCTCTGTGTGAATGTGGATACAAATACGAATACGCATACGAATACGAATACAAATACGAATGCCATGCATACACACACACACACACACGACAAATGTAGCTTTGTATGCTGTATGCATGAACTCACATCTAAACAGTATGTCATGTAATTGTTTTGACAAAGAAAACAAAACTGCTCACATCTATTTTTTACCAAAATACCAATAGACCAAAGTCTGTAAACATGAAAATGGAATGTTAGCATAACAATTTATAAATTTTGTGAACCTGTGAAAATTAATTAATGCCACTAAAACTGGTTAAACATTATAAATACACCAAACTGTTATGTTATATACCAGAAATTTTAACATAACAGTCTAATGTTAAACTAACAGCAACGACAGTCCGTCTTGCTAACTTGATATCAAGTTAGCAGAACATTATTTTTTTTTTAAATAAAAGAGCGGCAAAATTAAAAATTATCCCTTAAACGTTGCTTTTTTGAAAGTGTTTAGCTAACTTGATGCACATGAAAATGGAATATATTTATAAATTAGTATGTGTGCAGTTTTAATTTTGGCAAAACAATTACTTCACTAGCTGTATGCAGATGTATGAATGTATGTATGTATGTCTGTAGGTTGCTGCAAATGTTAACAGTTTTATGCAGCCCACAAATACCTGATGTATATACATATGTACCATATATATATATGTATGTGCACACGCACACACACACACACTCACTTCTTGGGCTGAATTTGTTTGGACTCCTAATGCACATTATGAATTGTTTTCAATGTATTTACATACATAGGAATATACACATACCCACTTATATATATGTATAGGTTTATGTGTATCATTATTCGGTATATTTTGAAAATAAATTACACAACAAAATATTCTCTAGACACGCACACGCACACACACACACACGCGCGCGCACAAACACTAATTTTGTGAAACATTTCATTTCGGATTTTCATATAACTTTCGAATTACATTCATTTTTTAGCAAACTTTGCTTTTATGTACATATGTATGTATGTATGTGCAACAATCACGAACCGAACGACCGCACGAACGAACAATAATGCCGCAAATAAAAATATACATGCTATGTACCTATGTATGTATATCTATATGTACATACACATGCATCCACTACATATGTATCTATGTATACAGTACGATTAATGTATAGAAGGCGTCCGCGCTAGACGACCGTACGGTTGGACTGTGCATTCTCTTTTTAGAGTTGTATCGTATCGTTCGGACTAAGTTCGATTGAACTGTTCACCAAAGTGAAAGAACGAACCAAATCCCCGATTTTATAGTTCAGTAGTTCAGTTGCTTAACTCGTTCGTTCAATAGGTCGTTTGAGTCCCATTATCGTTCAATCGTTTATTCGAGATCCCGTATCGCTGGTTATATTTAAAAATAGTATAGATTTGTTAGAATATAAATAAAAGTATAAGTAAAACTTTAAGTGATTAGCATACAGGCTAGAAAAATATATAAAATAAAAATAATAAGACTCGAACGAACTATTGAAGCAACTGAACTACTGAACTACTATCGAACTACTGAACTAACTGACCGATTAGTTCGTTCACCAAAAATTGAACTACTGAACTAAATTCTTGAACTGAGCTACGATGTACAACTCTGTCTCTTTTAACAGTTAACAGTTTGTTAACATTCTGATAGGAATTTACGAAGAAATTTAAGTCACAGTGGGACCAGCGATATTTATTGTAATAATTCCAAAATAAACTGGCAATTGCAGCCCTGTTCTGCTTCATTTTATCGATAAATCTACATTTGCAAAAGAATTTTATTAGTTAATTTAGCAATTATTTAAGCAATTAAGCACAATATAATAAAACCAAATAAATTTTAAATTTGGGAAACTGCGGAACATTTTTTTGATAGGATAAAAAGTGCGCGCCTTCTCTCCAGTCAAAAACAGTTTTTTTTTTTATAATAAGTTGGCAGCACTGGTTCTCAGTCGATGTGTCTCCAGAGCGAGCGTCGTGAGCGTCGTCGTAAAACCTGTGTATGTGTGTGTGTGCGTATTTTTTTTGCAAATTATAATTGAAAGAAATTTTAATATATTTTAATAAAGATTTTGTGTTTATAAAACGCATTGTAAATGTAAATAACACCTAATAACACTGTCACAAACTGAAAACTGACGAATATGTGAGATTTAGGGACATTTACATAGCATGTTCATAAGTTATGTAGAAAATATTGTGTGTGTGTGTGTGTGTGTGTATTTTAGTATTTTATGGTATCTATAATTTAATAATAAGTATGTGCAAACTAAATCGTGCTGCTTATAGTTGCACTTTTCAGCAACATTAATATTTGATTTGACAGAAATTGAGCCAATTATATAAACGTATTGTATCTAACGTCCTAAACACCAAATACATGTACATCTATATGTATCTATGTGAATATACACACACACGTGCATGTGCAAGTGTGCATGTATGTACTTCGTTCAAGGTTTTTGCAAAAGTACAAGTGCACAGACACATACACATACACATATATGTATGTATGTGCACAGACAGCATACAACATGCAATTGTATATATCCATTTGGACGTGCATGTATGTATGTATATGTATGCATATGCTATACATGCATAATTGCCAATTGGGAAATCTAAATATTTACATTTATTATGTACAAGTCTGGAAAAATATGCTTCAACAAACAAACAATTGATTTTAGATAATAAATAATTGTTTATCTAATTTTATTAAAAAAAACAAAAAATAAATATGTGAATAAGTATATTTTTAAAACAACTACTTAACTTACTTAACTTGCAGGTGCAAAAGTGCAGAGCTGTGCTCCCGGCTAAAACGCTTGGCTAACTTTGGTAGTAGTTGGTGAAGAGAGAGAGAGAGAGAGAGAGCGACAGAGAGGCAAGATAAAAGGAAAGATACCGGATCAGAGATTTGCCCTTAAAGCTAAAGCTATCGATACCGATACCGATACCGATACCGACACCGACACCGTTATCAGAGATTATCAGCATTTCGCAATGTCTGATCTCGGGAGTGGAGACGAAGGCATCTCAGGATCAAGTAAGTTGCAATCTAAAGCGATAAATACTTGAATAGTGTAGTTGGACAAGAACCAATACACAGGCATTAGGCGCTCTCGGTTGCTCTCACGGCTGCTCTCTTGATTTTGGCAATTCCTTCATTCTCTCTCATCCTTGCATTGAAATGAGCAGCCACGAGCAGCGTTGCCAAAATTAGTCCGTTTAAAAAAAGCCAGATTTGAATAATCAAATTTAAATGAAAAAATAAAAAATATGGTACTGTATTTTAGCAAACATTTATTTTATTTCTAAATTAGAATGGAAAAAAGGTAGAAATAAAATAGCTGAATGCTATAAAAACACAAGCAAATTTTTATATTATTTCTTCAAAAATTGCTTATTCAAATCTGGCTTTTTTTAACGGTCACAGTTGGCATTCCCTTATCTAAATCCCTATTTTTGTTACAAATATTTTCCTAATTACAGAATACAATGCGGGCAATATGGAAGGTTCGTTGAGTAGGAATGATTTTGACTCGTCTGTCAAAGGTATGATATAAATAAATATGTATATACGAGTATATTATATTTTATATATTTTAAAAAATTCAAAGCTTTTTATTAATGTCTCAAATCTGCATTTTCAGCGGGCAGTGCTGTTGAACAGGAGTTGGCTACAAAAATGCTTCAGATTCAATCCAAACGATTTTACTTGGATGTCAAGCAAAATCGTCGCGGAAGGTTTATTAAAGTGGCCGAGGTAAATAAATGTGTTTATATATTTTTAGAATTTAAAAGTATGATAAAAAACATATTTTTATGTTTTTATATACAAATATTGTGAAATATATTTAAAATTTAACTTTTGTTTAATGCAAAAACTATATCAATAATATCAGAAAATGTAATTTTGGAATTTGCGTTTCAGATTATAAAAATTAAAATAAGATATAAAATTAATTATGAAATACAGATACAGAAATGGGACTTTCCTTATTTTCCATTAGTTAGGATTGTTACATACACTTAAACCGAACTATAATACTCTATTTGACTGCTTTTCAGATTGGAGCTGATGGCAGGCGAAGTCAAATCTATTTGGCGCTATCGACAGCTGCTGAATTTCGCGACCATCTATCGGCATTCAGTGACTATTATGCTTCTTTAGGTAGGCGAATCTTGAATCTAAGTGAAATGATTGCATTTTATGGATTAATAATATATTAAGCTGGTCAAAAAACAGGGCCACCAAATACGGACAATTTGCCCGAGGATGGTAAACTAAAGTCCGAGATGATGATCAAGGATAATCGCAGATACTATTTGGACTTGAAGGAGAATGCTCGCGGGCGATTCCTTCGCGTAAGTCTAAACATAACTATAATAATATCAATATAAAACTATATTTATTCCTTTCCTTAATTTAGGTATCACAAACAATCACAAGAGGTGGCCCAAGATCTCAAATTGCATTGCCAGCTCAAGGAATGATTGAATTCCGCGACGCGCTCACCGATTTATTGGAAGAATTTGGAGCCAATGACGGCGGGTACTGTGATCTTAATTCATATAATATTTAAAAAATATAAATCAAAATAATTTGTATTCTAGATTTAAGGGCGATTTACCCGAGGAACGTCACATGAAGGTGGATAATAAAAACTTTTATTTTGACATTGGTCAAAACAATCGTGGTGTCTATATGCGAATAAGTGAGGTATGGAATTCCGATCGTTCTATTATGATCATTTGTTATAACTCAAATCTACCATTTCAGGTTAAAAATAACTTTCGCACTTCGATAACTATACCGGAAAAGTGCTGGATACGTTTTCGTGACATTTTCAACGATTATTGCGACAAAATGAAAAAGACGTCCGATTCAATCACTGCCGATAATAATCTACCGACAACAACAAATAGTCTTAAATAATTGGCAAGAAAACTTTAGGCAATGAACAAAACAGCAAAACAAAACGAAACAAATTCAAATTAATTTGAATGAGCTAATTAATATAATAATAAGAAGGGACGAGTGCTTTAAATTATTGATTTTAGCTCCGAAACCAAAACAGATCTATGTATTGTATGACGATATGTAAATATTATGTCTAACTGCTTATAAGATTGCATATGTGATGATTTTCGATTTTGATTTACGTTCCCTTGTCTTTTGAACCAGTGGTGGGCACGCAGTGGCTCCGGGAGCAGCGACTGCTCTCGAATGCAGAATTCGTGCCCACCGCTGCTTTAAACCATTTTATTTATATTCTTTGATATGTTTATTAAGAGTGTTAACTAAAAATGGCTTTTAAATTCATTTGATTTAACTAGCATTTAGCAAATTCAAACGTACATGCGTTTACATACATAAAAATAGATGTGTATGTATATTAGAAAAGTTTCAATTAATTAATTGCATAATACATATAATTAATTGAATATACTTAAACATTATAGCATTATTACAATCGCATAAATCAACAACAAACAAATAATTAAGATGCACGAAAGCGATTTCGATTGTTTTTAATTGAATTAAGGCTGCGCGCACACTGCGAGCTGAAATCGGAGCTTATAGCGGAGCTTAGAGGCGAGCTGAAAAGTTCAGAACAAAACTAATAGATAAGCTCAGCTTTCAGTGTGCGCACGCTCATACAAGCAGTGTGTTTGTTTTTTTCGAGCTGATAAGCTCAGCTGTAAGCTCCGCTTTTAGCTCCCAGTGTGCGCGCAGCCTAATAGAAGCAAACGCAAAGTATTGCAAACAGTTTGAATCAGAATATGTATGTATATAATATAATATAATATATATAAATGTAAACCACTTTGTGTCCCGCTTTTCACAGTTGACAAATTGTTAGTTCAGTGGCATTAAAAGTTAAATATGTGGATAGACAATTTAGTAAATATCTGAAAACAAATATATATACATACATTATGATGTATTCAAAAGTACTAATATATATATAATACTACTAATATTAATTAGCATGAGTATGAGGGAAGTTAGAGAGTAAAAACCCTATAAATGAAGTATATATATTTAGATGATATTCATATTTCTGTACTCTGTGAATATAATTATATATATACAATGCTACTCAGTTGTAACTATCAGCTTTATATTTTATTATTATTTTTATTATTAACATAACATAACAGGAATCTTTTAATGGTCAAAATACAGAAATACAGTTCAAATGAGGCACGACAAAAAACTGTTGAACGTTGAAGTTGAATTGAAATTAATTAAAAAATAATAACAAAGACCTAATGTAGCACCTTTAAGGTGTTTTTCGTAGATTTAATGGATCATTTTGTCATCACATGTATCCGGTTGATGTAACTTGTAATGCTAAAATCATCATATGTATGTTACAAATTGTTAAAGCTTTTAGAAAATATGTTATAAAATACAACAACAAATTTCTTAAAATAATTACTAAAACGTTTATAAAACAAAAGTTTCAATGTGATCACGTAGAATAAACAACTTAATAGGTACGATGAAAAACAAATGCATAGCAAAAATAATTAAAAAAAAACGTAAAGCTGGAAAATAAATAAATAGCATGTGTGTACATACATATATATTGATTGAAATATATGTATATGCACACACACACACACACACACACACACACACACGTATATATTAATAAGTATATGACGAAAACAAAACAAAAGAATGCATATATAAAATCTAAACTTCTTTAGTGTTAACTTAATATCAAATTTCAGCCTAATAAAAATTGAAAAGTCATATTAAAATGTTTTAACACAAAAAACGAACAAATACAAAGGAAAAGATACATAGTACAGTGAGTCAAGCAACTGTTTTGACCAATTCTAAAAATTCGAAACCTGTTCAAACAGAAATATAAAGAACATAAATTGGGTTGAACGATTTAAATACCTAAAAAAAAACATACGATGGTTTTTTATTTTAAATAAATTTGTTTGTCAAAACAGCTACTTGATATACTGTGCAATGGACTCAATTGGCATATCGAGAGATCGAGAGATGATTCCATGTTGAGGAGGATCCTTATTAGAACCAAAAACAAGTGCATGCTCAGTTAATAAATTTATGTTTAAAGAACAACAACAACATTAACAAAAACAAATATGATCAAATAAACAGATACAGATACAGATATGTGACAAAATGGTTATTTATTATAATGAATTTATCTTTGATGTTGTTCGGAAAGCATTATTCTATATTTTAAGAATTTTGTGAATAAAATCTGACATATTAAATATATTTAAATGTACCAGCCCATCTTATTCGTCACTAGCGTGGAC